>JARCFY010000005.1:88446592-88466592 GCA_029233225.1 Lepidodactylus listeri
AGGGGTGGGAGTTTCTTAAAAGCGGAATATTGAAGGTACGATCACTAATGATTCCTATGAGAAGGAAAAATGGAAGGAGCCTAAAGAAGCCCAGGTGGCTCCAGAAACAGCTTTCTGAAGATTTGAGAAATAAAGAATGCTCCTTTAGGAAATGGATGGAGGACCTTATAACCAAGGCTGACTATAAACAAATGACCAGTGCTTGTAGAGAGAGACTTAGGAAAGCCAAAGCTCAGTATGAGCTTAGGCTAGCAAGAGATGCTAAAAACAACAAAAAAGGGTTCTTTTCTTATGTTCAAAGTAAGAAAAAGAGCAAGGACATGGTAGGCCCATTGCAGGGACAGGAAAGTGAAATTGTGAGATAAAGAGAGGGAGTGCTCAGTTCCTAGTTTTCCTCAGTCTTCTCTTGTGATAGAAACTGTGCTCAAGTGGCAAAAACAGAACACATGATGAGGGAAGGGATTTGCAGCCTAGGATCAGCATAGGGGTAGTACATAAACACCTACTTACTTTAAATGAAACTAAGTCCTCGGGCCCAGATGAACTGCATCCAAGGGTACTAAAAGATTGTGGATGTAATTCTGAGCCCCTGTCCATTATTTTTGAGAATTCTTGGAGAACAGGTAAGGTGCAAGAAGATTGGAGGAGGCCAAATGTTGTCCCCATCTTCAAGAAGGGGGAAAAGGAGGATCCAGGTATCTACCAACCTGTCAGTCTATACCTGGAAAAGTTTTAGAACAAATTATCATACTATCAGTCCTTGAGCATTTAGAAAGGATGGCTGTAATTACTAAGAGCCAGCATGGGTTTCTCAAAAACAAGTCATTCAGACTAACCTTATCTATTTTTTTGAGAAAGTTACAACCTTGCTGGATCAGGGGAATGCTGTAGACATAGTTTATCTTGATTTCAGTAAGGCTTTTGATAAGATTCCACATAATATTCTTGTGGACTAGTTGGTAAAATGTGGTTTGGATCCTATTACCATTAGGTGGATCTTTAACTGGTTGACAGATCACACCCAAAAATTGCTTTTTAATGATTCCTCATCCTCTTGGAGAGGAGTGACAAGAGGAGTGCCTCAAGGATCTGTCGTGGGACCTGTTTTGTTCAACAACTTTATAAATGATTTGAACAAAGGAATAGAGGGAATGCTTATTAAATTTGCTAGATGACCCTGGAAGTCTATTCCAACTCTATGATTCTATAATTACGATCTGAAGGGCAAAGCTGTCCCTGATTATCATGGGAGAAAGGAGAAAGGCAACTAAAGACAGCTTTTATGTGTTTATTCATTTTGGTGTTTATTCATTTTTTACAGTAATCTTCAGCTCAAACTCAAGTCAGTAGTGAGGCAGACAGTGAGGAGAGGAATTGTAGAGTGAATCCTATGGTGGCTCAAGTATTGCCTTCTCCCTTTTAAATGAAGAGAGACTAGTTTGTTCCATTTAGGTAGTTCCACTGTTGGATTCAGAGATGGTGAGAACTTCAGCATAAATGCAGGGCTGGTGCCAGGCTTTTTTGGACCCTAGGCAAGGTTAACTACGTGCGCCCACCCCACTGGCAGGGGGCAGGCAAGACTGGAGGGGCTTGGATCTGAGAGATCCCAGCCCCTGCAGCCTTGCCCTCGGCTCCCATGGGCTTGTGCACCTCAGCGCTGCTGACTTGGGCAGGTGAAGAGAAGTGGGCGGGTGCTTCTCTGCTGATCCCCACTGCACCAGCCAAGTCCACCCCCCACTCTGCAAAGGGGATGCCGCCATGCCAACTGCCTCCTGCTGCCCGACCTCAGTGGCAGGAACCAGGATGCAGGTGGGGGCAGGGGGCACTGCTTTACCCACTGCTGGGCCTGGAGGATGCTGCCACCACTTCTTCTGGAGAGGGGAGGCAGGGAGGGAAGGGGTGGCAGGCCGGCGGGGCATTCTCAAGTGACGGCGTCCCTAGGCAATTGCCTAACCTCATCTTATGAAAGACCTGGCCCTGCATGAATGCTATCACCAGATGACCTTACCTTCTTAGTTGAACCCCTTGACTGAGTGGCTGAGATGGTGCCATTCAGTGTCCTGCACAAATGCCATCCTGAGCAGCTTGCGCTGCAGAATCATGGTTCATTTGTGCCTCCTGTACCTTTGCTTTAGGTGTCAATGTGGGCTCCTTGTTCCAGAAACACAGTGGTACAAGAAACCCCAAGACACACTTCTTAAAACTAGTGAAAGTTCTTATAAGGCCTTTTTTTTTTTTTTTTTACAAACACCAGGGAAGACAGGGGGGAATATACTACAATTCCTATGAGGCTGCATGAGAACCTGTGCACATGTGAATTGATCTTGATCAGGACTACTTGGCAGTCGTTAATGCATGGTGACTTATGCTGTCATAGTGAAGCACACAGAGACACCAAAAGAATAAATCTTAACACAAATGGGAAAACATTACTGCTTTCCTTTCCCCCTTTTAACATAGTGCCTTTAAGATGGAGGTGGTGGTGGTGATGCCAGACACAAAGGTGGCAACATTTTTGAGAAAGCAATTGGGCATGTCTGACCTACTAGGATGCAGATGAACATCCTGTCAAATATCAGTTCCCTTGATCATTATATCCATGGAAGATGTGAGCCAAACCAGAAGGTATTTCTTGGTACTATTTGGATTGTTTCCCCCAAACTCAAACCTGAAATTAGAGTCTGTTGCATTCTGCTTAGGGATGTCAGACCCACCCAGTGGGGATGTCCAGCTTTCACCTCCCACCTCTCCACCACTGGCCAGCTTGACCACAAGGGGTACCCCCTCCCAAAAAAAAAGGTAGGAACACTAGAGATTAATGTGATGTGCCTATGTGACTTGGAAGTGAAGTAGGCAGGTCTTTATTTTGGGGATGTGCTTTGTGGGGATGTGCTAGCTCAGGCCCATACTATGCCCATTCATAAATATACCAAATGTCCTAGAATTATTTCCAGCAGCCAGGAGGGAATGGAAACCTTTCGATCTGGTAGTTATTCTGGCACCTGCAGTTTTATTTCCGCAGGAGGGGCAGTGAGGGAGGAGAGTGAATCACCAGATATGTGCCTGACAGAACTATCATCTAACCAGTGGCAGACAATTTTCCTGCCAAACAAGGGTCTTCTGATTGTGGTTTCAGTGCTTGGCACTTCTATTGTCCCCCAATTATTCCACTCAGTCTGACTTACTTTCAGATTCTGTGCAAACATTGGTCTTATGCTTCCCTGAGCCACTTCATCTTTTGGGTTGTGCCTACTAGGCAGACAAGTGCTTTGTTTGTTCACATTACTACGCAGGTGGGGTAAGATGAAGTCATTGTCTGGGGCTCCCCACCCCAGCAGCAGGCCTATAGGAGGTAGAGATGAAGGCTTTGCTTGCATGTGCTGGGCTGGCAGTCAGGCATGGCCATTAGATGCAAGAGCCAGGACTTCTCCACCAGCAATAGGCAGCCTGCATATATGGGGGAGGAAAGGGGAGAGGGAGTGACTTAAGGTCCCCCCCTCAACAATTGTAAAGTATAGCAAACACAAATCTTAGGGGATGCAAAACAATTTACTGAAACAGATGAACATAGAGTCTGTGTGTGAGATGAAACAGCTGGTTCAAGATGTGAGATGTCTCTTGTAGACAGGTAAGATTCTCATATCCACAAGTGGGCCCATTTGTAAAGAATACTATTTTAAAACAAAATAAGTGCACAAAAAGTCCATCAAATACCATTATTAAATGTTTTAAAGCATTTTTTTCCAATGCCTCCAAAACCAGGCTATTGTAGGAACCCTCTTGATTTCCTGTGAGTGGCTCTTCCAGAGGACTGGTGTTACAAATAAGAGATGACTGCATTTGACCAACTGCCACTCTAATATATTTCATGGAGGGTATGACCAGAAGACAGGGAGGGAAGAGGGCATGGTATGGCCTGATCCTGTCAGATCCTGGAAGCTAAGCAGAGTCAGTACTTAGAAGGGAGACCTCCAAGGAAGTCTCTGCAGAGGAAGACAATGGCAAACCACACCTGCTGCTCACTTGTCTTGGAAGTCCCTTGCTGCGGTTTCCATAAATTGGCTGCAAGTTGACGGCACTTTACATACACATGATCAGGGCTCATTTCGTAGCAGGAGCTCCTTTGCATATTAGGCCGCACACCCTGATGTAGCCAATCCTCCAAGAGCTTACAGTAGCCCCTGTAAGAAGAGCTCTGTAAGCTCTTGGAGGATTGGTTATATTGGGGGGTGGGGTAGCTACGAAATGAGCCCTGCACATGACCAGAAGGCAATTCTGAAGTGTTGCATAGGTTTGTACTAGGACATATAGTCCTTATTTAAGTATGTGGATCCCAGATTGGGTGGGGCTTTAAAGATAAAAACCAGCAGACTTGAAGTGGACCTGAAAGCATACAGGTAGCCAATGCATCTCTGCAGAAGTGAAAATAGAAAAGCAGGCTTCTTTAGGAATCTGGGGTGCTTAGAGATATGAGTGGCCCCTCCCTATCCCATATATTAGAAAGATACAGAAGAGAAGAAGAGATTGGATTTATACCCCGCCCTACACTTGCAGTCTCAGAGCAACTTTCCCTTCTCCTTTCCCTTCCCCTCACCACAACAGACACTCTGTGAGGTAGGTGGGGCTGAGAGAGCTCTTTCAAGATCTGCTCTTTCAAAAACAGCTCTGACAGACCTATGGCTTGCCCAAGGTCATGCAGCAGCTGCAAGCAGAAGAGTGGGGAATCAAACCCAGCTCTCCCAAATTAGAGTCCATGCACTCTAATTTCTGTCCCGTTCTGTCCGTAATTACATCTACCAACCTGTTACACAGGAAATCTATATGATCCACCTGCTTGGACCCACCTGTGGGTAGAATCGAAATGCCGCCAATGGAGAATGTGAAGAATGTACTGGATGTTTTAATGTCTGACCGTTTATTTTAAACTGACTGTAATTTTAACCTCTGTTGTGAGCCGCTCTGAGTCTGCCTTCGGGTGGAGAGAGCGGGATATAAGTTTAATAAATAAATAAATAAATAAATTAACCACTACACCAAACTGGCAGTTCTAAAAAAATAAATAAATAACAGGACCTATAGTGGCCCACTGATCAAAAGTAGCCTCTTCTTCCAAACCAATCTCTTCCTCCTTCAATGTGTGTGCAAAGGGCCATCCAATTGCTGCAAACCGATAGCAACTCCAGCAACAGGCTTTCAAGGCAAGTGAGAAGCAGAGGTGGTTTGCCATTGCCTTCTTCTGCAGAGTCTTCTTTGGTGGTCTCCCTTCCAGGTACCAGCCCCGCTTAGCTTCCAAGATCTGACAAGATCAGGCTATGCCATGCCTCCTTCCCTCCCCTTCCGACAATACCAAGTGGAGAAGGAGCTGTTTGTGATGATCACAGCTTTCTTCTCTTCTATGGTACCCAAAAGGGCAGGCTGAGAAAACTAACTCTGGAATTTTAACCTACAAGATAGTCTTTATGGTATGAATTATCCCAGAGCTTGAAACATTTTTTTTTTTTTACAAAAACCACTTGAGACTTTTTCTAGAGCTGAAAATGTTCTGAAAATAAGTACTGAAAAAGTCACTCCTCTCTCAACCTCATTTCCTCACCTGCAGATTGGAAATTATTTTTGACCTATTTCATAATAAGGATGGCAACTGATCAAAAACTAACTTAAATATGTCATATGATTTCATATAATAACAAATCCAAATGTAAAACATAATGTTCTTTGAAAATGAATGGGGAAAGGATGGCAATCCCTGATTTCCAGGGATCCTGGGTGATGCTGCTTCAGTTCTATAGGGGCAGTGATCCAGCAGACACTGAATGACAGCAGAATGTATATATTCCTGATCATATATGTCAGCACAGTTTGAATTCACATAAGCACTGTATCCATGTTGAGGTGAAAATATGCTAGAGGGCTCAGTATGCTGAATTAAGGGATGGGGGTGGGAGGTGGCAAAAAATTATTTATTTATTATTTCTTTATTTATTTTTATCCCGCCTTGCCGGCGAACTGGCTCAAGGCAGCTAACAACCATAAAATACCATCAAAGTGGTTTACAAATTAACCAGTTAAAACTAGCATAAAACCAAACATTAGCGCATACACAAATATAAAGTAAGAATATAACTGGCAGCATCAGAGTTCTCATGGTGAACAGATGGCAGTACAAGGTTCGACTGAAGGGACCAGGGCGATGTTATCCTGCAAATTCCCCCTGGTGACGGCTCCTAATTGAAAGCCTGGCGGAAGAGCTCCGTCTTACAGGCCCTGCAGAACTGTAATAAATCCCGCAGGGCCCTGATGTCATCCTGGAGCTCATTCCACCAGTATGGGGCCGCCACCGAGAAAGCCCTGGCCCTGGTACAGGCCAGCCGAGCGTCTTTCGGACCGGGGAGAGTCAGGCGATGTTGTGTGCCTGACCTCAGTGCCCTCTGGGGCATATATGGAGAAAGGCGGTCCCTCAAGTAGACAGGCCCCTGACCATATAGGGCTTTAAAGGTCAACACCATCACCTTGAACCGGATCCAGTATGCTATAGGCAGCCAGTGCAGTGAGGGAGACCCATCAACAGCCTGGCCACAGCATTCTGAACCAGCTGCAGCTTCTAAATCCAGGACAAGGGCAGCCCCATGTAGAGAGCGTTACAGTGGTCAAGTCGTGAGGTGACCATAGCATGGATCACTGTTGCTAGGTCTTCGCGTTCGAGGAAGGGGACCAACTGCCTAATCAGCCGTAGATGGTAAAAATGTTCAGTCTCCCCGGCCCATATATGCACATATATTATACATACAGGACTTTTGTATTTATGAGTTCTGTGTGTCTACTGTTGCAATTATAACTGTGTGACAGACTTACACATAAGGGAAGTCTTGGGGCTCCCAAGGGTTTACTCTGTACGACTGTCTGACTTCTTGAGGGCTGAACTCTCCACAAGTGCTTGCCTTCTCAATGCTTCAGTGGAGCCACTAGTACTGCCTGCTGTCTTGGGTTGCCAAGCACTGCTCTGACATACAACCTTCACCTGCTTTCCTTGAGGTCCAAATGACTTACTCTACTTACTCTATAATCCTTCTTGCCTTCTTGGGGTGCTGAGCATTTTCCTGTGCATGCTCTGTTCTTCTGCCTGCCTTCTTGGGTTGCTAAACACCTCCTTATGCTCACTCTGCTCTTTGTAGCCTTCACAGACTTAAAAAGTGCCTTTGACTCAATCTCAGGAGAAAAACTATGGGATAAACTGCTCAAACTAGGAATTGACTTATGTCTCCTATTCCTTCTAAATAAAATTACATACAGCCACAACGAGTCAAGTTAAGTATTCTCTAAATGGAAGGCTGACCAATAAAATTCCATCTAAGAAAGGTGTTAAACAAGGATGTGTCCTTGCTCCCCTTCTTTTTAACCTATTCATCTCTGATTTGGCAAGCTCACTTGAGCCTGTGAATGGTCATCCACCCAAACTAGGAGGCAAATCAGTACCCATCCTTTTATGTGCAGAAGATACTGCTATCTTTTCTTTCACTAAAATTGGACTTCAAAGATTAGATATGCCTTTAACAACTATGGCCACTCAAATCTGCTTAAAATCAACTATACTTAGACAAATGTGGTAGTATTTTTTTAAAAAATGGGTTCCCTACAATTGGCAAATTGGTAATGTTAGAATTCAACAAGTTAAAAGATATAAATATCTTGGTGTAATTTACAGCTACAATCACAGTTGGGCAACCAACAGAAGTAGGACTATAAAACTATCGAAGATCTCTCTAAACCAACTTAGGTCCTTCTTTTTTACCAACGGCAATCAATGGCTGAGGACAGACTGGCAGAATGAAGCACACGGGAAGAGGGCAAAAAGACCTGGGCCAAGTTGTCACGGGGCTTTCCAGTTGCACTGCATGGACTGATGCGGGACCATACCGGGGAGGAGGAGGAATGGAGCATTCTCACTGTGGGGCAGCCCCTGGTGGCAGCGCTGCAGTTGTGCATGGCTTTGGTCCATTTTGCTGACCGGCATGTAGGTGCATGGGTGCATAGGTACATAGGTGCAGCAGCAATTGGGGCAGGATCCTGTGGCTGGGAGCTTTAACTCTGCAAGCCAGAAGTGTCCCCATGGGTGGTTGTGCACTCAAGCGCACAGTCCACATGGGCAGTTATGAGCATCCCTGCCGGATCAGCGGGTTCATATTACCACTGCCACCGGGCAGTAGGATCAATGTGCCCTCCATGGCTTGCCCCGGCTTTCACCAGGTACTTTTAAAACACAGAATCAAAGTGGCACAGGACGGGTGAGTGCGGAAGGGGGATGGAAGGCAGCTGTGGCTGTGTGAACGGCCCCACTTAATCCGCTAGAGAAAGGTGGCTATATCGGGCCAAACTGCCAGTCTGAACTCGGTCAATATATCCCTGCTGCGATCAGAGTATTTAACTCTAAGATTCTATCTCAAGTCCTGTTCAGAATCCCTATATGGTTCACTGCCCTTAACCATAATGTGGAGAACATCCAATCAACCTTTCTTAGATAAATATTGGGTGTCCCCAAATATGTGCCTTACTTTACAATCTGCTCTGAAGTTGTCCAAAATTTGATTGAGACCAAGGCCTGGATCTCAATGACATGCTACTGGCTCAGGCTCTACTTTAGAGCTGAGCCGGGCTCCCTTTTATCTTTTTTGCAAAAAGAACTGCGTAATTCCTCCTGGGGCTCCATACTCATATCCAAATAAAGTCAACTTGGTGTTCCTCTTGAAGACCTAGCCCTAACCAATGAACCTCATATTTTTAAACTAATCAAACAACGACTCTTAGACATTGATCTGCAAAAGCTACTCAACCTCATATCTGTTCACCTGCCATGCTTGGCCTCTCTAACCATTTAGGCAAGATGCCCCAGTATTTTTATAATCTCGATATCTCTCTGCATTGTAGAGTTTTTCTTCTGGCCAGGGTTAACACATTTCCCTCTAGAATACTCTACGGCAGATACCATCAAATCCCAAGACAAGAACGGCTGTGCCCCTGTGGTCTTAACTCCCAGGACACAATTGAGCACATAATTGTTGAATGCCCCAGAAAATTCCTTCTAACTTGGCTTCATCCTAAAAGTTATTTGAGTAATACGTCAAAATGTCAGTTTCTCTTAAATGATTTGATCCCTGAGATCACTAATGATGTTGCCAAATTTCTTACAGAAGTTCTTAAGGTACTTCTTTGATTGTACTTAAGTTATATGGAATCTTAGATTTTAATTTTATGGTACAATGTTTTATACACCTTATGACTGATGATATGCCAAAAAAGGTCTATGAATGAATGAATGAATGAATGAATGAATGAATGAATTGCTTATAAGATGAGTACAGCTATCCTATATGTGCCCTGACCTGGATGAACCAGGATAGCTTGATCTCATCAAGTCTTGGGAGCTAAGCAGGGTCAGCTCTGGTTAGTATTTGGATGGGAGACCACCAAGAAATTCCAGGGGTGCTATGCAGAGAAAAGCAACAGCAAACCACCTCTAAATGTCTCTTGCCTTGAAAATCCTATGGGATCACCAGAAGTTGGCTGCGGCATGATAGCACTTTACACACATGCACACACACACACATCCTGTACATCTGAAATATGGAAGGCAAGATACTCTTGGGTGAGAGGTAAAATCTGGGGCTGGTTCTGTGATAAGATGACTGGATGCTTCTTGTGTATATGGAATCCTGAACTGCAGAGGTGAGGATGAAGCAAAGTCTCTCTTTGTTTATTTCATTTATGACCCACCTTTTCCCCAGTGGGAACCCAAAGTGGCTTACATCATTCTCCACTCCTCCATTTTATCCTCACAACAAGCCTTACGCCAACAGAGAGATAGAGTTGAAAAAGATGTACGAAATCGCTGTTTAATCCTAGGAAAGTGTGTTCTCTTTATCTCTTGCATTCCTTGGATTCACATGTTTTCAAATGAAGGAGTGATAAATATTGTTCAGGAACTTGAAAAACAAAGACTTGTCAGTCTGCTTTGTTCACTTCACAGCTCTGTTAGGACACCTTCAAGAGTAAACATTCCAGGAGCATAGCCAAAACAGTGTCAAGAATATTTGCATCAAGATTTTGTATTGTATTCATACTATTATTTACTGGCTTTACTTATATTTATGTACTTCACACAAGGATGAATGTTGTCTAATTTGCATTATAAGTATAACTAAGTATGTTAAAGTTATAGAATGGTGATTTTCTTTGGTGCTCACTTTTTCCACTGTGAAGTGGACTGAGAATGTGTGTTTTAAGTATTGAGCGGGAGGCAATGAATTCAAACAACAGGCTTTTATTCAGTGATATTGCTCAGCTCCAAAGACAGCTCTATGAGAGCGGCACCTCAATTTATACTGTTCCAACACATAACTTTCAACAATGTAACTATATACAAGCAATACTATTGGACCCAAGCAGGGCTCAGTGATTGGGTAACTAGATTGGCTTCAGGACCAATGGAAGTCTTTATTCATCAGCCAATAAGAAATGGAGCTTTAGGATACCAGAGCCCTATCAAGCTATTGCTGCTTCAATACTCCAAAACACAAACACAACAGTGTGACAGGCCCAAGGTCACCTATCAAGCTTCCATGGTAGAGTGGCGATTCAAATTTAGGTCTCTCAGATCTAGACTGATTCTGTAACCAACCACTATACCACACTGGCTCTCTATGGAGTCCTATTAAAATCTTTCATCGATAGGCTGTGTGTATTGGCTTTTAATTGTATATTATTTTAATTGTGTTTTTGTGTATTGTTTCAGTTGAAATTATTAATGTTGTTTGAGGTCCAGTTATTTCTATCTGCACAGTGATCCTCACCATGCAGAGGGGCATGCAGATTGGGGGGGGGGGGGAATTCAGCTGTTAAAACGTATCTAGAACTGCTATGCCAGTTAGACTTATCCTGATCCATGGCACTGCACACAAGCACATTTCACCAAGTTTCTTGTCTGCCTGGAGTGGAACACAAAACAAGCATAAGGAAAGCAACTTATGAGAAAGTGCGATGCATATGAGAAAACGGGATGTGTATCGGGGTGAAAACATACAAGAGATATAATGTTGATTTCCTACATTCCACTTGGTTCTTGCTGGGGTTGCTTAGGCTGTTTTTACATCTGACTTTCCCGCTGGAATCATTCTAGTTCCAAAAAACCCTGCCCATACTTCTGTGCGGTGTGAAACCGTGCTGCCACTGAAATGTCCACATCTACTAATTGCCCTCCTGTGGTCAAGCTAGTATGCAACCGGCTTCATTCTGCTTTAAACAATTGCTGTTGATTAGTGCACTTAGACCCCCTGGAGTGAAATTTCACACCACTGTGAAATCAGCACAGGAAAAGACAGCAGTCAAACTACTTTAGAGGGGAAGTGTAAAATGACCCTAAGTCCCTCCTCTCTCTTATCCCTGGAGTCATGTGAATGTAACAAATAACATACAAAACCATGTTGCTCTCTTTCTGTTTCAGTTCAGAAAATTTTCCAAGTATATGAAAGGCAATCTTTTCATTCCTAATTAGGTAACAGGCGCTTGTATGAAACTAAACGTGTGTGTGTGTGTGTGTGTGTGTACACTACAGAATGCAAAAAGCTTCTTAGAAAGGGCTGATGGGTTTGCAGTTGCCAAAAACATCATTACATTTGGAATGAACTTTGTTATATGGTATGAACCAACATAATAAAACCAACAAGCTTTACAAAGAGCCAGGAAAGTTCAGACATTCACCAGGTTAGTATTAAATTTGTTAGAAAGGGGAAGGAGGGGGATCATGACTATTGAGTGAAAAGATTAAAAAAATGAGGCAGAATTCATGTTGTAAGTGCAAGTGATCTGGAAATAGATGTTTGTCTTGGACAATTCTGAGGAAGTGACATCATATTAGTATGACTATTGGGATATTAGTTCTGCATTTTTCAGGCCAGATTTTGGCACTAAAATCGGTGAAATTAGGCAATATCATTAAGCCGATCTTCAAGCCGCCCACCTCCACAACACATTACAACACACCTATGACATGACCCAAGAACAATGGGTGAAAAATGGGCTATAAAAACATGAATGGCCTGCTTCATATAAAGTGCATTTTATAGTGCAGGTGTGCCTTCATTTATCGATACTGTAAAGCAGTGAGATCATGCTGGCAGTAAAACACAACATTTGTGTTGTGTGTGTTTTTAAAGGGGGGGAATGAGAGAGAGAAAAATCTATTAATTAAAAATGTAATAACACAGATAAAAACTCAACAGGGTGTTTTATAAATACATTGGATATATGGTCATCAGATGCTTTACATCATCTCACACAAAACCCAAATCTTTTCTGTAAAGCTTTCTAGTTAGGAATGGGGAAAATGTATGCTTTAAAAGTCTGTGACAGCCTTTAAGGAAAACATGGGCATGGAGTGATTTCAATCTTCATAAGTACTGTTTCGAGTGGCTTTGTTCCCCCCCCCCCCCCCCACTCCACCATATGATAAGAATGGAAAATTATGAACAGGAAATCCTGCTTGACATTTTATTACTTATTTCCTTTCGGGAAGATGGCATTGTTTCCCCCTTTAAAAGAAAAACGGAAGGGGTGTAAAATAAGAGCATATGACAGACATCCTTCAAAGATCACATTCTAGGATTGTTGTTACAGTATTTGCTGTTTCTAACACGACAGGCCTGGTTTATTTTAAGAGGACTGCTCTGCTGCCTAGGGTTTTACTTCCCTTGAAAGGATTGTTGGAATAGTGCTGTTTTCATTAAGGGAAATTTCATTTTGTCTCCAGTACTGTTTCTCAACACAATGCAGGATATATTTGGGATTGGTAGTGAATTTTTTTCTCACATCATCAACTTTTCCTCCCCCCAAAAAAACCCGATCATAAATTGCCCAGTATTGCGAAATTCCACCTGTTGAGAGCATTGTAAAGTATGGTGGAAGGGTGTTTGTTTGTTCTGGAGTTTGTTACAAGCAGTGAAATACTGCTCCAAGTTCACAAGGCATTTTTTAAAATTCCAAGATAACTGAATAGATAACATACAATAGACCAGGTTCACGACACTTTTCTGGGGTCTGCCTAAACTGGTTTCTAGAATATTAGATTCTCGTGGCATTTTCATCCATGTATCTTAATGCAACTGTGTTCGTCATGCAAATGGAAAACATATATTGGCCAAAATGCTTGTTTTGTTAACAACCCATCCTTCCCCCAATAAACTTAGGGTAGTGAGAATGGGTGACCAAGTCTGTGTCTGGCAATCCCAGGAAATTTTGGGGGCAGAACATGGGGAGGGAGAAATGTCATGGACACTGTGACATCACTGCCAGGTGATTGCCTGGCAACACATACCCCCGACCCTTGATGCTCTAGGAATTCCCCCAGTTTTAATGGTAAATATCTCAGAGATTGTTGAGAGTGTCATGGGGCTTTGGTACCCTTCTTGTTTTTCTCCTGCTGCTCCAATGCTTGAGCATGGGGGGGGGGGGGGGCAAATGATTAGCCTAAGTCTGTTGTCCTCACAACACCCCCAAGAGATAGGCTAGGCAGAGCGACAGTGAATAGCCCAAGGTGACCCAGAATGCTTTGTGGCTGAGCAGACAGCGGACATTAAAATGTGAGGTTCCCGGGATGAATGCTACTATTTTGTAGAGATTATTCCAAAAATCCTCCTCATCTGAGTTTTTCCTCAGATTTTAGAATTTTAGATTATCTGATCTTGTTTCAGGAGCCATTGCATTAGGACCCTCTACTGTTTCATTCTTTACTTAGAATTTTGAACATAGTACGCATGCACAGTCTGGGCTCATTCATATGTCACAAGAAACCTCCATCTGAATGTGGAACATACCATAGATGCCAGTTTTTTCCAGTGCTTTGGTATAATTTTCCCTCTTCTGTGCTATTAGCACAATAAACAGGTTTTTTAAAAAACAAACAAGCAAACCAAAAACCAAAAACCTATAACCAGATCATCCATAAAATGAGATGAGGCAGTCATCTTGAGGGGGGGCAGCAGTAACCTCTTGCCCCCCTGCCCATGTTCATGCTTCACCACCAACCCTCTGTCCCAGCCTGGAAGCTGATCTCTATTTCTCTTCTTCACCAAGCTTATCTAAAACAGCTCACCAAGCTGCACACATCTGACAGGACTTCCCAACTCTTGCTCAGCCATTTTTGTGTGTGTGGCCCAGGCTGGGGCAACCATTACTGGGACAACCAAAACTGTGGTTAAACTCTTGTGAGAGTAATGCATATTGTGAGAGATTGGGAGGGCCTATAAGATACACACAGCCAAAGCTGAGGGTGCTAGGGCACTGGTGTGATAGGAAGCAAGTGTGGTAGTGATAGGGGCAGCAAGACAGAAAAGAAGCAAAGGAAAGCAAGGCTGGGGAATAACAATGATCTCAGGTAGCCTTGCCTTGCACTGACTTTGATAAAGCTAAACAAAAAACAAAAAACCAGTCCTGGCATGATTCTATGTATACTCATGCTTTGTGGGCAGAAATCCTTCTGCAGAAATGTTCTGGTGGATCCAAGCCACATTTCCATAGTGTATGCTTAGGATCTGTTTAAGCACTTAGTGAACAATCCTAAGCATCTTCTGGGCATGGAATAGTGGTCACTGGGGGTGTGTGAGGGTATTTGTGAATTTCCTGCATTGTGCAGGGGGTTGAACAAGAGGACCCTGGAGGTATGTTCCAACTCTATGATTCTATGATTCTTTTTTTGTGGAGTTTCACCAAGGTGTGGATAAAATTCATTCAGAGATGATATTCAAAAACAAATGCCATATAATTATTAGGACAAGCCAAACTAACACAAAACAATATGCAAGCTTTAAAAGTTCTTCACTTGCACTCCACTTCTCATTCTTTTGCTTGGTTATAATAAAATATATCACATAGCTTTTGTTTTTGAATTTTGCTTTGACCACTGCAGGTAACTCTTTGTATCTGGAAGTGAGACTTTGGTACAATTTCCTGCTTCTTTACCACTTTCAGAAACAAGGAATAGTAATTCCTATTGCTAATAATGCTCTAACAGCATCAAGTTTCTTTCCTGCTCTTCCTTAGTATTAATCATTTTCTTGAAGACCACTTACCTAACTACTCATTTAGTGGTGTAAAGTTCAAAGGATCTTGTCGTTCCATGGCATCAGTGCTGGGTTTTATGAGCCTGGTAGCCAATTGCATATTGTAGCAGATCCACAACTTTGGGCTGGAGCCTGAATTTAGCTATGCCAACTTGGCGCTCTTAGCTTGTCGTAGTTCACTGTTATTATGATTACAGCAAATAGCTTTAGACATCTCTAATGTCAAGGCTTATTAAATTCCCTCCAGTGGATGATGATTAGGGCGGCAGGGTCATGGGGCATCACCAGGTATAAGTGCTCTTTCAGACAGGCCATCAGAGCCACTAGCATTTTGTTTAAATTATTTAGAAAAAAAGGATCGTCATCTAGGAAGGGTTGGCATTAATATTTCCCCCCCATCTTCTACGATCTCACCAGTTCTTCACTTTTCTCACACAGTATCAGGGATTTATCTTGTAAATGTTCGAAAATTGAATGGCTGGCTGGAGCTGACTCTGTTGCTCATGCCATCACTTCTAACATCTGCTTCCAGTTCTGCAACATTTGCTGCCTCTCAAATTGCACTAGTAATAATTCTTAGATGGGAAATAAGGACAGAAAGTACAGGATATTGACATGAGATACTATTGCTGGGAAAGACAACAAATGATATTGGTACTAGATTGCCGCCAAGGAAGTCCAGGGTTACTACATAGTGGCAGGCAATGGCAAACCTCCTCTGAATGTCTCTTGCCCTAAAAACCCCATGGGGTTGCCATAAGTCAGCTGTGACTGGACAGCCAAAAAAAGGATGGCCTTATAAAACCTTCAGAGCTAAAAATAGCTGTCATGTAACAACTTAAAACTAAAGCACTTATTGTTTCATAAGCTTTTTTTTTTTACCAGAGTCCATGGAATCAGCATCCAGTGGGCTCACAAGTGTTTATGCCACAATAAAGGTAAGTCAAAATACACTTTGCTGTTATGGAAGTTACCTGTCTATCCAGCCAGCCAGCTGGCTACCTGCCCAACAGTCAGGAAGATGGAAGAGAATTTCTCTTTCCTCCCCAGCAATTCCTCCAATGCCTTGAATCCTGCTTCTAATGCACAAGGCAATATGGTTCTTAGGGTGCCTGATGTTGGGCAGGCAGTAGGGTTGCAAAACTCCAGGTGCTGGCTGGAGATGTCCTGGGATTACAACTGATCTCCAGGCGACAGAGATCAGCTCAGCTGGAGAAAATGACTGCTTTTAAAGGTGGACTGTATTACATTATAGCCCACTGAAGCCCTCCCCTCCCCTAACCCTGCCCTTCTTAGTATCCACCCCCAAAATCTCCAGGTATTTTTCAACCCACAGCTGGCAACTCTAGCAGGGAGGCACCAAGAGGATTATATCCCCCAAAGTACAGTAGGAACAAATCTCCGATTAGTGATGCTTGAACCTGCACCAGGTCAGTTCACATCCAGTTCATTAACTGCAAACAGAGACCTGATTTTGCTGATGAAGGGAGCTTTGACTCTCAAAAGCTCCTCTCCTGAAAATCTTGTTGCTCTGTAAGGTGCTCCTGGACTGGAATCTAGCTGTTCTACTGCAGACCAACTGAAACTGATTTTTCAACAATTTGTTTAATTGTTCATTGATAGTTCATGATCATTTGGCAGGTTTTTTCACTATATCCCTTACTAATCATGCAGTATGGCACAATTTGCTTTTTGCACATCCTAATAATATTCTACCACTACCCTATCCTTGTTGCACAACAGCTCCACTCAGCAAGCAATTGCGGGCAACCAACAGTTATATCACCCCCCAAACCATATAAATCAATCATCAATAAATGTTGTTTCAATAAAATCCTACCCTTGGGAGTTCATCAAAGCAGTCCTTTGTGATGTCAAGGGCTACTGATCAGCTTGAATCAGGACAGCCGCCTACTTGTGCTTGCACAGGTTGGGGAAAACCTGATGAAAATCTGTTCAGCGGACATTTGCAGATACTCAGCACAGACTGAACAGACTAAGCGATGAGAAGTTCAACAGCTGAACATTTTCAGAGAGAAATTTGTAACATCCCTATCTCAGAAACAGCATCCAATGTACCGAAAGTCAAACCTGGGAACAGAGAGGGCAGAGCTTCTCTCTCCCTACCTTTTGACCTACTGGTTGGTCAACCAGCTGCAGAAGGATGCAGAAGGGGGTGCGGTGGAGATAAGACATTTGTTCATCATTATTCCACTTCATTTTTATATTCTAAATGAATAGGCTAAATGGTCATTTTTATTTGTTTGTTTGTTTACTTTTTCATTGTCTAGGAATAAATAGATTTTTAGATGTATTTTAACTGTCGATTTGTTATACTGTGAATTTTATGATGGAACCCACCCTGCGGGGAGGGAGGGATACAAATCAAATGAAATAAATAAATATAAGAGACATCCACATTATAAAAGCTTTCTTTGGTTATTGTCTTCTTGCAGTGACCCCACAGAGTGCATTCATCTGGCACGTAGATCAAGGGAAGTTCCCTAAGTCAACATACACCTTTCTTCAAAATTCAGTGTTGAATAAAGAAACTGGCTAAATTCTCATGGTAAGCTAGTAGACCCAAATGGATCACTAGATGGAGTCATCTACCATGGATATTTAAAGGAAATTCCATGTAGCAGTTGTATTATGTCTGGCGGCTGTTAATTTCAGCCATGGCAATTTTTCAATGCCAAGGCTTAGTCTTAGAACATTTCAAGTGATGATAAAATGTATGCCTTTGAGCACACGTAGTGTGCCTTTCCTTTACCATTGGTATACCATCACCAGGTTTTAAACATCTGGGCTGGGACGACAGTCAGGATTTCAAGAGCAGACCTTGCCCAAGCCACTGCCACATTAATCAAAATGCTGGAAAACAGAAACAAGACGGCCAAGTTACACTACAAAGGTCAGCTCTTGAAGATAACAGCCCAGTTTTGAAAGGGGGGAACTGAATTCCCACCTATTCCAAGACGTTTGGTAAATTATTTTTAATTGCCTCAACTGTATACAAGAGAAAGTGGTGGTAAAATCATTCAGAAGAAAGGCTACCTTTAAATAATTTGTTCAAGACTGAGAAAAGTTATCTCTATGATGTAATTCTAATGGCAGAAATGCAATGAGAAATACTTCCTGCCATGAGATTCTTTTGTTATTGGGTGTCTCTGGTTCCAATAAAAGTTTTTTCTTTCTTTCAAATTTATAACCACCTCTCAAACAAGGCCCTTTCAGTGATTAATAGCTCTGTACGTGGCATTGGCATTCACACAACCACCTCCATGTGTAGCAGTACTCTAAAAATCAACATGGGCAGATGAAGTATCACAGCTGCCACAGGAAGAAAGGGTCATCGGAATCGGCTTTAAGTATCCTTTTGTTGTACTGTCCAAAATCCTTTTACATTTCCTGTTCCCATTTCCTTCAATCTGACACTGACAGAAAGCCAGCTGGTAGCTCAAAGTTCATGCCAGCAAATCAAAGTTGTTTCAAAACAACATGGCAAGGCAAAGGCCCTATTTTTAACATAGCTGATCATACTGACAAAAATCCACAAATGAAGGCAGAAAAGTAAGCATATACTAACAAAAGATTCTGGCACTCATGTGCTTCTAAAGGCACCAAAAGAAAAATCTAGGTTTGTAACCTTACCACCTCGTCTGCTGTGATTTAGACAACCTAGTTGAGCACCGGATTGCAACCTAGTTCTGCTCCCTCAACAACACTACAACACAGCTAAATATTCCGTTTTCTTCCCATAATCAAGTATGTATTATAGCTACTAAAATGGTCAACCTGCTTTTCCTTGAGTCATAGTCTACTGCTTTGTGGAAGCAAGAGAATTTCCATTGCATATGGCGGGTTGGATTTTGTTTGACAACACATCCAGAACCCCATGAAAAGGAACTGTGTTCTAAATGGGGGGGGGGGGGGGGAGCCAACAGGGAAAAGGTTAAGTACTCCTCCCTCCCCTGCTCAAGACTGTTTGTGTAAGTGCTTTATTGCCAGCAATGTGTGTGAAGCATTGGACTCTCCTGTAATACACTTCATGAAAGTAGAAAGATGTAGAGAGGTTGTCACAGCAACTGGTCTTATTGAAACAGTTCTGATACAAACAGAGCTTGGCAGGCCTACTAGAATCTTCAGTGGCTGTCTAGCCATGGTCATGGCAGCCGGCGGGGCATCCCAGGACTGTTCCTGGATCTTCTGCCGTGCGTGCAAAGCATGTGCAGTGCACATCACCTGGAAGAGATGTCTTTGTGTCACTGACATCAGGGGTGATGCTCTAGTTTTTGGGCAACTCTATGGTTTGTAGGGGCAAACTCTACCATATGGTTTGTAGGGGCAAACTCTACCCAAAACCTAGAGTGTCACTGAGCAACATTGGCAATGTGATGACATCAGTTCTAGGTGACATCATCACATCACCTTCCAGGCCAGTTGGGGGCAGGATTTCCTTCCACTGGCCAGCTGGCCAGCAATGGAGAAGCACCTCACAAAAGCAGGGTTTCCCCCACCCCTGGTGGGGGGCTGGCAACCCTAATGGTCAGCCATAAGTAAAACTTGGACTTCCAACTATTGTCCTCAGATTTTGATACACAAGCACCCTTACAAAATAGGGAGTGGTCTTCAAAATATTACACGCAGATTCCATGATTTTCACACGGGACATAATCAATGCTGTGGAATCTTGAGAGCAAAAATTCTACTTTGCAAGCTACTGGCATTAAAGTTATGAGCGAGCAATTTGGCTACTGCATACATTAGTTTACTCTGGAGCCAACCTTCCTGATCTAAGACAAAGATGTGCAAGCCAGAGGCTAAAAAACTGTGAGCTAGCTCATATTAACTCAGCTTACAGGGAACACTGGACATGATTTTTAAACAGAA
>JARCFY010000005.1:88471592-88691592 GCA_029233225.1 Lepidodactylus listeri
TTAGAAACAGACTGCCTATTGCAAACGTCAAGGAAAATATTTATACAGCAAAATGTTCTAGTGCCTGTTTCATTTAGATTATCTTTGATTGAGTGCAGGATTTGATTGACATATTTAACCTCTATTTTTCATTCCTGCTCTGCCCTTTTTTTCGACCTCAGGCCAGCAAAGTAATTTAGAAGTCGAACTTCACCTAAGTGTTAATGATGAAGCTCTGGGAAGTTTCGCCTGTAATGAGGCACCATGCAGGAGGAGGTACCAGTTGGGATTCCTATTGCAGCCATATGTGAGGCCAATGTTGCATGAATTAACATACGGTGGGTCAAGTTAACATATGTACAGTGAAAAATGACTAATGACTTATCACACTGATGTTATTTTTGGACCTTCTTCCTTCGACGCAACCTTTCAGAAAGGAACAAGTAAAAGCAGTTATGCCTCAACTGTCCCGGTTCCCTGTGAAGAAAGAGAAAAGTGAAACCATATGCTTAGCAAAGAGGCAAAGGCAAGCCAGAGACGCTCAGTGGAAAGAAAAAACCCAGCATGGGGGCACCGCCGTCCTGTAGTAACCAGCCAAAGGGGATGAATGCCCAGTAATGTCCCCCTATCGCCAGACAGCCGAGACAGCAGCATGCCTAGATGACAGATGCTACCCGAGCCATCCCACAGGCTGCATTTAGTGCCCTTAGTGCCACTAGATACTGAGATGGCTGCAGGGGCACCAAAATTAGATTGGCAGGATGTGAAAAGAGTCAACTTTTTTGTTTAATGCCATCAATTTGTGATGGAGGAGACAGGTATTAGCTTAGGGACCTCCATGGTCCCCGCTAGCCATTAGTTTCCTCGCAGCTGCACCAAGTTCCGGATTATGAATCTGCCACGGTTGGTCATTCATCAGTTTCACAGTCCACTCCAGCGCACATTCCAACAACAACAGAAACAGAAACATCTTGCCACACTGACTTCAGCACCGTGCAGCTCAAAAAAACAACAAAAAACAACCACCCAACAAACCCAGTTATCAGCAGAAATAAATTTCATCATGCGAGTAAGGCTAGGTGATGAAACCTAATATAAATTATACAGGTTTCGAGCATGCTGATGTTTCATGTTGGATGCTTGGCTCCATGGTGATGGGGAACTTCCTTTCTCCCAGCTGTCAAACAGGAAATCTTTAAAAGTTGGCTGGAGAGTTATGGAATTACCTGTGGAAACATATTGCAGAAGGTCAAGCAGGGGGGTCAATTTGTCAGACGGCAATGTCAGAGCCCTCACATCCACAAACTATCATTTGTTTTCTTAACACTTCCCTCCCCCCTTCCAGGATATGTTGCTGTCGAGGCCTTAAACCTATAAATTCCTAACTTTACACATGTTCATTGTTTAGTTTCCTCCCCCCCCCTTCTGCTAACCATTTTTATGTGTACAACACTTTAGTAAAGAAGATAAACTTCAGGAACCGAATATTACATGACACATGGTGTTATTGTCAGCAGATGAACAAAGCATCATCTATGGGAAATAAGCAGTGGCTAATGTTCTCGCTGCTCATATCTGGAAGAAAACAAGGGGGAGGGAGGCACAAGCAGCAAACCTGAAACAACAGTCTTCTTACTGGGCTCTTCAGCTGACATCTGTGGGGGCTGCTTGTGAGTAAATCATTCCAGGCGTGCAAATGCAGAGACAATAGCAGAGATCTGAAGTTACATGGTGCTATTCCGTATTGACAGCACAGAAAACAGAATTAATCTGTTGATGATATAACATTGTCGCTCACCTCTAAATAAGGGCAACAACAGAAATAGCAACAGCAATTTAATGTTCATATTATCTGGGATTAATCTGGACAACTAACAAATATGAGGACAGGGGGAAGAAACACCAAAAATCTAAAGCTAGCAAATTTACAGTGCTGCATCAGGATTTTACCTTATGGACACAAGCTCCCTCCCTTTACAAATTGGCCTGTCATGACTTCCCTAGTCTAGAATAACATGGGGGAGCCTGTCTCTGCATATGAACCACTTTCGCTGGATCAGAGCATCCAGCTATACTTGATGTGTCTGTGTTTTTACTTAGCATTTTTACACAGGAGAGTTAGAGCATGAGTTTCTGAAGCCGAAGAGTCCACATGTAGGGAATATATCACTTCATCTTCATAAAAGGAGTAATTAGTCTGAAAATCAGCATCATGGGGTGGGGGGATCACAGAAGGTACTGTGCCAAAGAGAAGATTATTAGATCCTTCCCCTGATCATAGAAGGGAACCAGGAAGGACTGTAGGCATTCAAGTGCATATGAAGTCCCTGAGAGGCCATGGCTACCCATCCAACAGTTAGCCAGCACTGTAAGCCTTTTAGTGCTGGTTATCTGTCCAGTGCAAAAGAAGAAAAGGGGGTCTGTGTTCATCTTCCCACTTTCTCAAAATAAATGTGTAGCGCTGCTTAACAGCTGACAGTGTCACAGCCCTGAACAAGCAACAGGAACTTTAGGTTGTCTACCAAGAAGTTCTTGTGCAACTGGAAGTCTCTTCCAGTCACAGAAGGGATGGCCAACAACTTTCAGCTCATAGCACAGCCCCCTTCTCTACATCCCACACTGTCTCCAAGGCTCTCCTTACCCTTACAGCAACTTTTAGGTGGTGTAGAAAACAGGAGGTCACAAAAAGATTCATCCAGTGAGCAGAGCTCCCACTTGCCATACTTGGGATTCAGTCATATTTCGATTCAGGGATCAGGTGAGATCTAACAAATTAGATATGCTACAAATGCTTCAGAAAGGTAGGAAATGAAAAATTGTGTTTTCATCTCATTTTGTTGCTCCCCCAGTTCCTGTTCTGCCTCATAGCACATGGCCGGAGTGAATGGATAAAGAGGCTCAGTTCAGCCATATGTCAAGCCATAATTTCTTTTGACTAATTCTGTGCTTATTCAGTGGATGTCACTGTGACAGCCCCTCTGACGTACATGAGGCAACACTGGCAAAGCAGGGTGAGTGCTAGCCCAACAGGGGAGTAACAAAGAGTTACATATAGACAGGGACTGACCAGCAATTAAGGCCACCAGAAAAAGCCCCAGTAGGCCAGTGGTGTGGGACCAGTCTACCTCAGGGCCACCCACCTCTGGGATACCCAACACTGAGGCCACTCTACCTCAGGGCCACTCCAACTGAGGCAGGTGGAAGCCGCTGCAAGCCAGTGGCTCTTGCTGTGATCAAGGTGAATGGGAGCAGGCACCCCTTCCATGGGTGGGATGAATAAGAACAGCCGCCACTACTGCCAGGATGCAAGCCAAGTCACTGCCACAACCATGCTTCTTCCTCCCCTCTCTCTCAGGTAAAGGAGCAGAGATCTCCCAATCCACCCCTGTAAACAGGCTCTGCCTTTGCCATGAACAATGCTAACCCACCAACTCTTGCATTTTGAGCAACATGTGACTAGCTGGTTGCCATTTCGATTTAATCAGAATTTTTTGGGGGGTGGGGGATTGCCTTCAAATTGTCTCTGAAGGACAATATTTTTTATTTTATTATTTATTTTTTATTTATTTACTTATGGCTGCTTCACTTTGTTCCTGGGTGTGGTTTTATAAATAGGCCTAACTTTAGGATGGGTTAGGTCAGAGATCCACAATGTGCTGCCCTGGGGTGCCATGGCAACTTTCTTGGTGCCTACCAAATCCTTTTGGAAAGTGGGCAAGACTGGTGGACCTTTTGCCCGGCAGGGCTTTTGACTAACTGGCTGTACCAATTAAAACTGGCTGTACCAATTACCTGTTAAACAGAGCTTCTGCCTGAAATGTTGAAGATGTACTATTAGAATTATTTTTTTGCAGTTGGCCCTACCTCATGTGGCAGCCATTTTGTGATTGTGCTCAGCCCCTCATGTCAGAATTCCAAAGATGCCTGCAGGCTTAAAAAAAGTTGGGAATACCTGGGTTAGACCAAAGCTAGGGATGGCAGAAGTATGGACTGCTAGGGCAAACTGGCAATAGAAGAAGAAGAGGAGGCGGAGGAGGAGGAAGAGGAGATTGTATTTTACCCTGCCCTTCACTTGTAGTCTCAGAGCAGCTTACAAACTCCTTTCCCTTCCCTTCCCCACAACAAACACCCTGTGAGGTAGGTGGGGCTGGGAGAGCGCTAAGACAACTGTCATTGAGAGAACAGCTGGTACAGAACTATGGCTTGCCCAGGGTCATCCAGCAGTTGCAAATGAAGGAGTGGGAAATCAAACCCGGTTCTCCTAGATTAGAGCCCACGCACTTAACTACTGCACCAAACTGGCTCTACACCTAAATCAGCTTATCAACTGCTTGTGCTGTGGCATGGGTTAGGGAAGGAGTACAGAACAGCATTGATCAAACCCCCAATTGCTTGGGTGGCCCATTGAGGGAGGAAAGTGACCCTTGGCACTTCTTGCCTCATTCTCCATGGAAGGATAAACAGCTTTGGAACCAGGGGGTGTTGCTCAGTTGCCAATAGCCTTAGTTGCAACTAAGCTGAAATCTGAGTGAATAGTTGAGGGTGCAAATCAGTCATTTAATAAAACCTAATTTAACTCATATATCATCTTGTGTCTTCATTTGGTAGGTACTAGTAAAATGGTTAGTTTGTGCAACCCAGATTTGGCTCATAAATGATCACTCAGATCCTGGTTTGTCCTAAGAAATGCTGTTTTTATTGCCTTAATCCTGGCCCAGTAGTTTGGTAGGCAGCAAGTATGCAACCCCAGAAAACAAGCCAGGATTAAAACAGGGTGTTCAGAAATGGCTCATTTGCCATGCCAAACCACAGTTAGTCCTAAATGTGGTTTATGAAGCAATCTCAAATCATGGTTTCAGGTTCTGGTTTGATAGACCCAGGGCTATTTTTGGGCAGTAATGCACAGGAACAGAGTTCCAGCTGGCTTCTGAGTTGGCCACACCTACAGCCTCCCCCCACAGGCTCCCCAGGCACCTCGCAAGCCATGGGGTGCCTGGGGAAGCCAAGCCGATCCAGGGAGGGAAGGCAGTTTAAACTGCCTCCCGCCTCTCGTGTTCCCCAGGTGCCCCTCAGCTGCAGGGCACCTGGGGAAGCTGATCCTGGGGGGGAGCTGTGCTGTCAGGGGTGTGGCCTAATATGCTAATGGGTTTCTGCTGTTGGGTGTGGCCTATTACGCTAATGAGTTCCTGCTGGGCTTTTTCTACCAAAAAAGTCCTGGATAGACCCTCAACTAACCATAGTAGTCTGGCCAGAATTCAGATGATCACCTTAATACTAATGTAATTAAACTGTGATTTATTATGACATGGAGTGAAATGCAGTAGAGGAAGTAATGGCACCTTGCTACTGCCATTGGGAATTCTTCAAGAAAACTTCCTTCAGTACTTGTGATTATAATGGTTGTCCAGATAAAATTCTTTAAATAAAAAGTTTTGTACTGTAGCCTAGTTTCAGCTTTCTCTTTCCTGCCTGAATTGTTGTTCCATTAGTGCTAAAACAATTTAATCTTTTTTTAAAATATAAATGAGAAAAAACTGGGGCATATTTAATACATTTGACTTGGGTCTGTTGTGGTCTATCACAGTTTATTCTGTGCCTTTCTCTATTAGAGGGTGATGCTGTATGAGCAGACATTGGTCCATAAGACCATGAAGCGTAGCTGATTTTTGGAGTTAACTACTAAGTAGTTTCTATAGTGATAATGATGTACTATGTGCACCTATTGGGAATATATAAAATTAGAGGAGAATTTCTGTTGGCTTTGGTCCTTTTTCCAGAATAATTACAGTAGCTGCCATTCATTCCTATTCAGTTACCCTGATTATTCTAGAATAACCCAGTTATTAAGGTTTAGTCATATTTTAGAAAATGCTGCAAAGTGACAACTTGTCATGTTGGCATTATCAATACCGTAAAATTTCCACAGCGGGGGCTCTGTTTTCTCAAGACTCCCAAATACAGAGATTGGGTGGAACAAGAACAAGATGCTTTTCTGCTTCCTGTAGCTCCTATGCTTCCCATGTGTTTGTTATCCCTTCCTGTTCTCATATGAATAGAAGATTTACTGTGTGGCAATCAATTGGATAAAGAATTAATTTCTTAAAAATCATGCCATATCAATTGCAGACAGATTTTTTTTTTTGAAACTCTGATCCTACATGTATAGGAGTGTTACACATGATTATTTGTGGGTGATTCCATCTCACTGGCAGTGGACTAGCCTGCAAAACTTTCAGGCCCTTCACAATTCTGAAATTCTATAGATTTCCATCAAATCCTTATCAGCTAAAATACTTGTAGATTTTTGTTCCCTGGAGTTAGCTAGCAAGCTTAACAACATCAGGAACTGCCAAAGCCAATCATGGCTGTTACTTTGTCTGGTAGTGATTATATTCAGGTATTTTAAAGAAATATGCAAGAACCCAACAGTGGTCAGATGGGGCTACAATTTGTGCCCTAATAGCTTTATATTAGATCCCAATTCCAAGTAACTCTTTCTTGCGACAGAAGAAATGAAATTTCTGTTTTCCCAAACACTTGGTCTGTACTATATTTTAGTGTTCTAGTCATTCACAAAGAGGTCCAATATGTCTTGAGATTCTTGAAATCTTACCTTCATCAACATCCTTTCCAAAGGATTATTATAACTGTACAGTCGCATGAATAGAAGCTATAAAATTGCACCGTACAGTTTACCTCTTTTGAATCTGCCAAATCTTTAATTTCATTGAATATCTTAATCAAACACAAAGGCCAAAAAAAAAAAAAACCCACCTTGCTCCCCTATAACATTTATGATAACAAAACGTGACAAATTAGTTTCCTAACCTCTTTCACTCTGACCAAAAAAAAAAAAAAAAAGCAAAGCCAGTAGAATTTTGTGTTTGAAAAATGTAATAGGAGAGAGAGAGAGAGTGCAAGGTAGTGCTGGTGAAATGAATGGCAAATGAACATGTCCTTAAAGGAATTTTGTTACCCCAAAAAACGAGAGCTATAAAACACTTGAGTCTTAGATAAGTATGTAAAAGCCTGTGGACTTGGTGAGGTACATATGCCCAAGCTGTCCAGCAGCATACTTAACTGATGGAGCTGACAGATTGTGTAATTTTGCTGTGGTAATTACTCAATGGTTCAGCAAATGGTAAGTAAATACTTTGGAAATCATAATATCTAATTGCAGGCGCACATATGGTTTATCCCTACCCATTCCACAGTAGGTAATGTGATGAACACACCCAAACCTTTCTTTTTATTCCCTCAGCTCAGTCACCGCTTCTCCTGTGGAACAGCTGCCTTTGGAATACTGCACAAATAAGGTTCTCTTTCTAAAATTTGTATAAGAAGATAATGTGAATAAGTTGTACAAAGAAACTTGTCCTGTCATTTCTAATGAATAATTTACCCGTCTTGCAAAAGAATGTATTTATGGGTGGGTTCATGCTAAATTTTAATTATTTCCTGTTGCATTAAAAAAAAGATTTACACCCTGATTTTAACCATGTTTAGTGAGTCAGATGTCCTATTTATTTCAATGAGATGTACTTCCCATTAAATGTGCTCTCAGGATTGCAGCCCTAGAAATGCACATCTAAAAATTGTTATGGCACATATGCAAGGGGGAAATTCAGAATAGTTTGATGAATGGTGCAAGGCCACTGAAACCATAATATTAGTAGTAAGTTTTTTAAAGCATCGCTTCACGTTTTATAAACTCAGCAAGCAGTTGGTTGCCTTTTTGCCTTCATTATTCATATTATTACTCAGGCAGCATGGTTCTGTTTTGGATTTTTTTTTCCTTTTAAAAAATGCCACCAGCTAAATCTGCAGTTTAAAGGAGGAGACACACATGGGGGGAAAGAGGGATTTCTTTGTTTCAGGCCATTTTCACAGTGAAAGCCACCACTCCACCACAAGCTGTTTTTACTCCTGCTAGGAAAAACTTAGTGGTACAAGTTATGCAGCTGGGATGAAAGCAAGAGGGGAAGCATGGGTGATCTGAAAAGGAAAGGGTACCTATAGAAAGTGTTAAAAAGCCTCTCTCCCTTCCACAACATTGCCCCTATTTAAATTGCAGCTCTGCTGGTAAACCTAAAGTTCTAAAAAAAATGTGGTTCCATCTTTACAGTAGCCAAAATCAAATTTGTCTTGAGTCTCAGTGAGAAAAATAGGCCATAGATAAATAAATACATGATGTAAGAGATCTGTTTCCTTGCTTCACTCTCACCTCTATACCTAGTTCTTCATCTTTTGTGCCAGCATAATTTTAAGGATGCCAGCCTCCAGGTGGGACCTGGGGATCCCCTGGAATTACAGCCCATCCCCAGACTACAGAGATCAGTTCCTCTGGAGAAAACGGATGCTTTGGAGGGTGGACTCTATGGCATTGTACCCCACTGAGGTCCCTATCCTCCCCAGGCTCCATCCCCAAATCTCCAGGAGTTTCCCAACCTGGAGCTAGCAACCCAAACCCCCTCCCCCACTGGTGGCCAGTGTGGACCTGGAACTCCTGTAGCATATCCACTTGAAACAATGGAGTAAATTGCATCAAGTCCCTGCTCTGTGCCTCACTTTGCTGTTCTTGTGCTGATGACATTAACACATCAACTTCTTAAGCATTTGTTTGTGCAGATAACATGGACTGAGCTTTTTTTTTCAGACTCCTCTCCCCCCCCCCCCAGTCTGAAGCCATTTTATTTTTCACACCTTTATCACTTTTACAGAAGCTATGTAGATATAGTTCTAATATATGCAGGATGGCTTTAGAACAGATTAAGTAGCATTAGCCATGCACTCTAGATTGCATGACTGATGTAAAACAGCTAGATCGTCTCAAGCTAATGCAGGGTTAAGCACCATCGTGTCTGCAGGCCACCCGCATTTGTGAAGGCACTTTTGTACAGTTCATTGACTCCAAGATTCTGCAAAGCCAAATTTCCCCTTTAAAATACTACAAAAAAACGATTTTACATCTGCAAAGATGTTATGATGGTAAAACTATTACAGGAAGACAACAAAGAAGTACATTTTTAAAAATGCCTTTATTTTTAATGTTTTATCTTTCAGGAAAGACCATACCAAAGCAGGTATGGGTGGGGGGAATCACAGCAGACCCAAGGAAAATCCATAAGGTAAACCCATAAGGCCTATAAACTCATGGAAGGCAACTTTGAAGAGATTGCTCCTGACTCTAATCCAAACTGAATAAGTACTGTGGAGATTTTGCATGATGACAACATCCTGGGAGCTAAGAATACCTTCAACTTGTTTGTGTGTCAGAAGGACAATGCGGCCCCAACAACAACTATTTTTTGGTTGCTGCAGTCTGCCACTGCTTTTGCCCAGGCTAAACCATTGGCCCAAGAAAAGGCAGGATCATGGCCCATCAGGTCACTAAAAAAACCAGCTTGTATTTCAAATGGCTCAGAACGGCTTGCAATTAATCCCCTCTGTGCAAATCAGATGGATCTTTTGAATGAGTAACACTGGATAAATCTTATCACCTGCACAGCCAGTGATATCTGTCTGAGAAGTGATCACAGCCACTGATCACAAGATAAGCCTGTGTTAATGGGCAGACATGGGAGGCTCACACAGACACTTTAGTAGTCAACTCTCAGCCTAATCTTGTCAAGCTTCAATTGTTTTATCTTTTTTTCCCTTTGAGCCTATTAAAACTGGAGGTGATGGCAGTAGAGAACCAGTTTGGTATAGTGGTTAACAGCGTGGACTCTAACCTGGGAGAACTGGGTTTGATTCCCCACTCCTCCACATGCAGCTGCTGGTGTGACCTTGGGTCAGCCACAAGTTCTCTCAGAGCTGTTCTCTCAAGGGCAGTTCTCAAGAGAACTCTCTCAGCCCCACCTACCTCACAGGGTGTCTGTGGTGGGGAGGGGGAGGGATTATAAACTGCTCTGAGACACCTTTGGGTAATGAAGGGCGGTTTATAAATCCAGTATCCTCCTCCTTCATGTCTTCTTCTGGGGTAAGATTGGGGTGCTGCAAGAAAGTCATCTAATGATGAAAGAAGACAATTTAATTTTGAAACTAGATGCATCCGAACAGTTCCCCTAATAAAATGACTGCCTGACTGAGAATGGAACGGTGATTCCAGAAAGCTGTGCTTTGTTAGGGCTTTGTATCTTCCTTGTAAGCCAGGATGAGCTTACAGTACCAATTCCATTACAAGGTTTTAGTTATAGACAAAATATGTACCAAAACTTTTCTTTCTTTTCTTTTCCAACAAATTTTATACATTATTAATTAACCCCTCGTTCCTTTAATTCTGCACCCAGAATATAGCAAAAAGAATGTGTGTTTTTCCCAGGCTTAATGAGCAATTTGGAATTAATTACTGAAGCATATTAAGGGCAGCTTTGGCTTAAAATATTTTCTCCTTACCTTTCCTCTACTGTATGCACCAAAATTTGGCTTCTTGGGAGGAACTAATTTAATTTCATGGTCCATGCATTACTTTCACACTTTTTAATCCCCCATTCTGTTTTTCTTTTACCGACTGTCCCTGAAGAAAGCCAAAACATTAACTTTCTATTCATCACACAAATAAGATTTGGTTTGAGTTCTATCTGTATGTGAGCACACACGTACACAAATATCAGTACAATAAAACTTTGAAGGTGTACTGATTTAATAACTGCAAGCAGTAACAGCCTGATGGTGCTATATATAAAATTAGTAGTGCAGTCCGAAGCAGAGTCACACCCTTCCTAGTCTAGTAAAGTCAATAGGCTTTGAAGGGCATAACTCTGTTTAGGATTGCATGGTGCACCATATATAAGTCATATATAACAAATTAATATCCCAACCTGGATAGCCCAGGCTAGCTATATCTCATCAGATCTTGGAAGCTAAGCAGAATTTGGCCAGTATTTGGATGAGAGACCACTAAGGAATACCAGGGTCATGACACCGAGGCAGGTAATAGCAAACCACCTCTGAACATCTGTTGCCTTGAAAACCCTACAGGGTCACCATAAGTCAGCTGTGACTTGACAGCACTTTCTACCACCACCACCAGACTTGATTAATACAATTTATAGATTTTTTTGTCATTTTAGTAACAATTTCTAAGTTTTCTGTGCTCTCTCAATTCACAAGTGAACAAACTAGGCATGATAGCTCCCCCTACAAAAGGCAAACACAATACACACTTAAAAGAAACTAAAAGGTAAAGGGTTCCCTTACTCAAAAGCCAGTCGAATCTGACTCTGGGGGCAGTGCTCACCTCCATTTTAAAGCTGAAGATCCAGTGCTGTCTGAAGACCTTTCCATGGTCATGTGGCCGGCATGACTAAACGCCGAGACACACAGAACGCTGTTACCTTCCCACTGAAGCGGTTCCTATTTATCTACTTGCAATTTCTTGCTTTCGAACTGCTAGGTTGGCAGGAGCTGGGGCCAGAGACAGGAGCTCATTCTGTCATGTGGCACTCGGGTCTTGAACTGCCGAACTACAGACCTTCCGGTCTGCAGCTTCAGCATCTTAACAATGTTGCAAAGTCCTGATTGGGTATCAGGAAGAGGTAAAATAATGTTTTAAAAGTCCCATACTGCAGGTAGGGTACTCATAATCAGTTAATCCTGTTAACCTGTTTCTGGCCTGTAACTAGGGTTGCTGACTCTGGCTTGGAAAATTCCTGGATATTTGTAGATGGTGCCAGGAGAGAGCGAGGTTTTAGGAGGAGACAGAAACTCAGCAGCAAAATGGTGCCATAGAGTCCACCATCCAAAGCCATTATTTCTTGATCTCTTCAATCTAGAGATCAACTGAAATTCTGAGAGAACTCCAGGCACTATCTGCAAGTTGGCATCCTATCTGTACCATTTCTGTCTCTGAGATTTACACCACTAAACACTTCCTCATACAAAACAAAACAAAAATCTGGACACTAAAAATTAGGTTTCATGGAGCAGAGTTTTGTTTAACTATCTGTCAGAATTTAGGCACTGAAAATGTGCATGGAAGAGCATGCAAACGTGTATTCCTGCCAACAGCAGTCTCAAGAGGTACAGTCCAGACACAGGATTACTATATCATATGTTGTTTATTCCAGGAAAGTAGCCATGTTAGTTTTAGTTATTTATTTATTACATTTGTATCCCATGCTTCCTCCAATTTTCTCAGCCCTAGGATGACAAACATCAGTCTCCCTTCTCCCATTTAACCCTCACAACAACCCTGTGAGGTAGGTTAGCTTGAGACAGTGTGTCTGGCCCAAGGTGAACCAGTGAGCTTCATGACAAACTGAGGATTCAAAACTGGGTTTCCCAAATTCTAGTCCAGTTCTTTAACACAGTGCAATCCTATGAAATCACACCAGTCTGAGCTTATTGAAATCAATGACGTTTGACTGGAGTAGCTGTATATAGGATTCCCCTAAAAGACTAATACATGTATTTTCACAGTTATTATCTGCTGCTTATGAAAATTAAAGAGCAATCTCTGAGTAGTTCTGGGGATCATCCCATTGTACTTCGTCTGAAGTGATATTTCGAGAACTTTATATATGCATTTTTAATCTTGAACAAGTCCAGTGTTAGACCAGTTTACAATTTTGAGACAGACTTATTCGCAGACCATGTGGCAAACACATGTACAAAATATGATATGGTGTGATACCTCACCCTTGATCCCCATTTTTCACCATAGCTAAATCCTCATTTGGTAGATTTATTACATAGTCAGTGCTAAACCAACCCACAACCAATCTAAGACATTAGAAGAATGCATCTAAGACAGTGCAAAGGATAGATGATTTTCCTCTAAAACTGGCTGAATGTGGAAGGAAATCTGCCTTGCTTTGTCTTCTTCTGCCTCTCTCATGTTGGATAGTAGGGAAGTAACCATAATGAATAAATATACTGGGTATGACACAAAAGCATATTTAGTCCTGGATTCTGAAGCTCCCAGATGGTTGAATCCTTGCAACCCACCCACCCCCTCCAAATTTATACAGCACTTTAAGGACTCAGTGTGAGAGATCTTGAACAAGAAACAGAATGGCAAACTGGTGCATAAACCATTGCCTGCCTGCATATGAGCACGTCACTTCACTGCATCTGGAAACTGGGCTGGCTTAAGAGCCCTTCAAATCCATATCCTGCAGTTTTCAGGATTTATGCTTACAATCATGCTGTCAAAATATTATGCAGGAAAGAACAGCAATTTGCAATAATACAGGAGGAATTTCTCAGCCATAGCTTTGCCATACATATGGCAAAAAAATGTTTTCTTTGTCCAGAATCTTATATAAAATCACACCACCATAATGTTTAATCTTTACCACCTCATTTCCTACAAAAACAGCTCTAGGAATCTTGCCAGTACACCTAGATGGCTGGGTGGAAACGGAGGTGACCTGTGGAGAAGTTCAAGTAACAATTTCCAAAATCACTGAAGCCTTTTCAGGTGGTCTCTCTCTTCTTTGTTGACCACATCTTAAGGATGCTTAAAACTGTAAAGGAGCCTTCAAATAGTATGAAAACCATTAAAAAACCATCTGCCCTCTACATCCTGGAAAGTCTTGAAGAATAAAATCATGAAAGAAAAATACACAGCTTTAAGTGGTACGTAGTTTAAAAGAGCTACTCGCTTTCTCTAGCTGCAGTCTCGAGTATGGACCTGTACAAAGATTACTAAACAAAATGGCCTCACTGCACAGGAACCCATATCAAAAGATGCTTTAGCAAAATTAATTTCACTGGGAATTCCAAAGTTCAAAAATTCTAGCAATTAATTACCCCTCCCCCCGTGTATTCTTCGGGGGGGGGGGGGTTCTGAAGCAGAATATAGAATAGCTGGGCCTTCTTCCTGATTCAGACTTTCACAAAAATAGTTATTTTTTATACTCCTAAGGCTAGAAAAGCTCAGTCAGGAAGTGACCCCTTTTATTCCATGAAAGGATGTGAACAGACACAAAGAGAAAGTTGGACTATCTCGCTCATTGACACTACCATATCAGATACAAAGGACAGATCCGTCTAGAAGAACACAGGATTTTTGCTTTACATGGGTCATATTGGTGCCTAGATATACCTCAGCGCCTAAAGTGCTTTAAAGGTTACTATCTCAATCAATATTGTAACACTGTAAGACAGATTTAACAGCTGGAGGACAGAAGTGGGGGGGAAAGTTAGTTGGACCAAGTCAGAGTACATAGCTGGTGAAATATTTGAATAATCTCCTCTCCTTCAGCATATTGTCTGCTGTACAACACTGGGCTATGGCAAAAGGCGACATATTGATCCTCAGTCCAAATTATGGCTGAGCCAACTGTTTAGCGGAGTGTTCCCCCCGCCAATTCTTACCAAAAGATTCACACGTGCACACTTCTTGCAAGGCACTTCACTGCTGAGCCAAAGAACTGCTGAACTATGGTTCACAGAATTATGCAGAAAGGTTCCAGGCCAGTGCTAGCACAAGAACCCAACGTAAGTTTTTGAACAGATGCTGCAACTTATTTTCAGCTCCAGAAATGGCATACAGGCCGAAGTATCTAGAGTTATGCTACTTTGTTTTTATTGTGGGCTGTCCATAAATTCTTAAAAGCTTTTCAGATCATATTGCGCCTCTGTGTTATTGAAATACTATTAGGGTTGCCAACCTCCAGGTGGTGGCTGGAGATCTCCTGCTATTACAATTGGTCTCCAGGTAACAGAGATCAACTCACCTGGAGAAAATGGCCACCTTGGAAGGTGGACTCTATGGCATTACTAGCTTCCTTTATTTACAGAGTAGCAGCATTATTCAATTTCCTATGTAGAATTATTCCAAAGTCTAAGTGCACTGAAATCAATTCTATGTAGGATGGCACAGTATATTTTCCAGACATATGCTGCACATGCATAAGCACAGGCCTAACAGTTGTGTTCTAATGTTACAAATACCTACATTGTATTTAACATTCATGCCTATCTACTGCCCCGTATTATAAATATAAGCCCATTTCTCAGCTGTCAGTGAAGGCTGCCAGCTCTGCCTTGAGAAATTCATGGCTATTTGGGATGGTGCCTGGAAAGAACAGAACTCAGAAGAACAAGGGATAGGGATAGGGATGCTATATCTATCTATCTATCTATCTATCTATCTATCTATCTATCTATCTATCATCTATCTATCTCTTTGTCCACTGGCATCTCAGGTGCCAACAAGAGGAAATGGGGGGGGGGGGGGTGGACTGGACATTGATATCATACGGATAGGGTTGCCAGGTCTGGGTTGGAAAATAACTGGAGACTTTGGGGGTAGATCCAGGAGAGGGTGGGGTTTGGGGAGGGGAGAGGCCCCAGCATGGTACAATGTCATACAATCCATTCTCCAAAGCAGCCATTTTCTCCAGGGGAGCTGAACTCTGTCAGCTGGAGCTCAGTTGTAAAAGCGGGAGACCTCCAGGGACCAGCTGGAGACTGGCAACCCTACATAAGGAGACTCTAGAATTTTACAGACAACACTATGGCAAAACCATAGAGGAGTTTTTGTAAGTGCTAGAGCATCCACAGACATCAGTTCCATTTTTTAACCAGATGTGATGTGAGTGCACAAGTGCAACCCAGCATGTTAGGGTCTGCCCCTAATTTTTCTCAGGGGTTTCTGGCTGTGGTCTGATAATCCTAGGAGGGATGTATCTCAGTTTGTGATGTCATGTCCTGTGATGCTACTTCCTAAGACTACCATCTTCAGGTAAGGAAATTCCTGGAGATTTGGGGGTGGAATGAGGTTTCCAGCACCCAGGTGGGTCCTTTAGTTCTCCTGGTATTACAATTGATCTCTAGTCTACAGAGGGCAGTTCTTCTGGAGGAAATGGTTGCTTCAAAAGGCAGACTGTATGGCATCATATCCCTGCTGAATTCCCTCCCCCCCCCCCCCCCCATAATCTGCTTTTCCCAGGCACCACTCCCACAACTCAGGAATTTGCCAAGATGGAGCTGGCAACTCTAGGGTACAGCCTGGGGAGGGGAGGGTTTAGGGAGGGTAGGGACCTCAGCAGGGTATTATTACACAGAGCAGGGCTCCCTCAGTGGCACCCTTTCTGGAGCCTGCCATGTGTTTTTAGGAAGTGGACAAGGCCAGAGGAGCCTCTTGCCCAGCTGAGCCTCTGACTGGCCACTGGAGATTTGCTTGGCTTTGTAGATTTTTTAAAATATTGCTTGGCAGCATCTGCTACCACAACACAATATGCTCACTTTAAAAGGCATCTTGTTAAACAGAGCTCCTGTCTGTAATGTGGAAAAGCTACTATTAGAGTTATGCATAAACTCGCTCCCTGACATTTTGTGGTTGGCTCTGCCTCCCGTACGAGCTGTTTTATGGTTGTGCCCTTCACCTTGTGTCATAATTCCAAAGGTGCCCACAAGCTCCAAAAGGTTGGAGATCTCTGACATAGAGCCAGTAGCCTGGAGATCAGTTGTCATTCCAGGAGATCTCCAGGACCCACCTGAAGGCTGGCAACACAATTTCTTACAGTTCAAAGGTCAAATGTTGGCATAGCATGTGGTGACACTATCAGGTTCAAGATTAAGTCCTCTGTCTTCTCCCCTTCCTGTAACAGTGCATCCTCCATATAAAATTAGGAATAAATACAGGCACTAGCCTGTACAAATCCAGAGAGAGAGAGAGAGAGAGCTTTTTTCCTGGAGAATGCACTAGAATGGAGTTCCAGAACCTCTTCCACAAAATTCTTTTAAAAATGTTTAAAAGTTCATGAGTTTTCAGTATACAGCTAGAAAACTTCATTTCCTTCAAGAGAGATCCAGCATCTCTTGTTCAAAAAAAAGTTCTCTCTCTGTGTGTGTGTTCATCCCTAAACAGGGCCAAACCATTCTAAGGCCACTGACTTCAATGGACTTAGAAGTCAGTAAGTTTGTTTAGCGCTGCAATGTTGAATTGGCAGCCCTTGTCTTGTAATTTGATGTTATAAATCACTCGTAAGAACCTAGGGAGGAAGATCTAAAATGCTGAGACATAATTCCAAACTGAGATTTCACCCTTTCCCCAGTAATGAATATGACCTAGAGGGTTGGTTTTACCAAGCAAGCATTTTAACACATCTCTGGCACTGTGTATTCAAGGGGAAGTGGAAAGCCAGTGGACAGAAAAACATAATCTTCGATTTTAATTTCTGAAACAATTTAGTAGATGGTATAAAAGAAATATAGATTTCCTTGACAGGCTCACTGTAGCCCATAATTTGTAATCAATTTTTAAACAGGACTAACTACTAAGTTTAGTTACAAGGTGTACTTTCTAATATAAGGCTCCTATAGAAATGGTGCCCTTTATGCTTTAGACTCAAATAGCCTGATAGTCCCCTATAGTATAAAACACCTATAGTATAAAAAAAGACTAGGTTTTTTTTTGGGGGGGGGATGTCAAAAAAGAAAAGAGGAGGTTGTCTTCCGTTTGCATACAAGTTACAGTTATATTGGGGGGGGGGAGTTATCTTGGGTGTATAACATTTTTTCAGCTGGTTGTCCTGTACTCAGGGCTGCCTTCCTTCCAAACAAATAAAACACTTGAAAAAGTGTCATCATGTTAAAAAGATGGAAATTAAAATGTTGGAGACGCATTTGTTGGCATGCTTTTGTTTACTGTCTGGCCCTATCCCCTACTCACTGAGAAAAGAGTGATCAAGTTCAATTTCTAGGAGTTTAACTAAAATCCCATTTACTTCAGGGCAGGGATCTGTTAAAGGATGTGAGTGGTTTTGTCTTCCATACATGGTGCTAGAGTTGCCAACTGTGGGTTGAGAAATTTCTGAAGATATGGGGGGGGGGGGGGTGGAAGCTGGGGAGGGGGGGGTTGAGAAAGGGAGGAACTTCAGCAGTGTATAATGCCATAGAGTCTGCCCTCAAAAGCAGCCATTTTCTCCAAGGGGTACTGATCTCTGTAGCTTGTAGATCAATTTTAATTCTGGGAGATCTCCAGATCCCACAGAAAGACTGGCAACCCCACATGTGACATGCTACCTTCCCTAAACATAGGCTTCTAGCTGTGATTGGAACCGGTACTGCGATGACCTTAAAAGATATATCCTTAACAAGGTTTGTCACTTAAGTTTGCAAAAAAGGAAAGGATTTGTCATAAGTAAGCCAGCCTTTCTGTAAATGAAGAAGTGCTTCTCATAATTTTGTGAAATGATTAGCACATATGTAAACATGTTGCCAGAAACATACAGTTTGGACAAGCATTTGTGTGCACTTACTGGTGCACCAGCCTACAGAACTGTAGGGCCTGAATTGTTAAACAAACATGGAAGTCTGACCTGTGTTGTGTGGAGACTAGGGTTGCCAGGTCCTCTCCTCAATCCAGTGGGGGGATTTGGAGGGTGTTCCAGGGGTGATCGGGGATGCCCCACAAACCCCATCCCCAAGCCCTGCCCCCAAGCTGCAGCCATCCATGGCCACCCCTTTCCCTCCCTGCTAAGAGATTTAAAGGGCTTCAGCTGATCAGCAGAGAGCACATGGCCCACCAACCAGCTGGAGGGCCCTATAAATCTTTAGCAGGGAGGGAGAGGGGCTGTCACCAGCCACGGCTGCACAGCAGGGTGAGGGCCATGGCACACTCCGGGCTCATTTCCCAGCGGCGATTTGCCACTTGGGATTCAGGTCCAAGCTGCTGCTGCCCTGCTTGCACCAATCAGCTGAAATCCTTCCAGTCTTTTAGCAGGGAGGGAGAGGAGTGATCATGGGTGGCCATGGCTTGGGAGTGGGGATAGGGAGCAGGATTTCCCCACCGACCAACTGGCCAGGGGCGGATTAGAGCCCCCAGGAGCAGGGGAACTCCCTCCCACACCTGGGGGCTGGCAACCCTAGTGGAGACATGAATTGCAATTGCCACTCTTGTGGGCTTCCTTATTTCTTTTAGACTTTCTTCTTTCTTATTTCCAGCCAAGCACAAGAACATGGGAGGGGGGTTGCTCTTAAGATTAGTAGTGAGGCAGTGAATAGGAAACTTCACCAGTTGAAAATCTGCCCATTAACTGCCAAATCTGTTTCTAGATGAGAAGGAATCAGGTTTGTTATTTAGAAACAAGGAGAGTGACAAAAATGAACTCAATTTCTATTCTACCTGTTTCCCACTTTTACAAGCACTTGTTTTCCTGTTTGGAATGTGGCTGGTAGACTCATGAATACTCTAAAAGGTTAAAACATCAAAGTGCTGAATCCTAGCATGGAGGGGTAAATGCATAGAGGCATAAATAAAAGCAGAGCTATACCAAATCTTCACTTCAGACTTTGTTTTTGTTGTATTCTTATTATTTTACAGCCACAGCTTGCAGAGACTTTGGGATGCAAAAGGCCCTTTCTGATTGGCTAACAAATAAAGATTCTCATTGGTCCTTAAGCCACTCTAGGTAACCAATTGCTGAGCCTCGCTTAGGTCCAATAGGATTGTTGGTACATAGTTACATTGTTTGAAGTTATGAGCTGGAAACAGTATAAATTAAGGTGCCGCTCTCATAGAGCTGTCTTTGAGCTGAAGCAATGTGTTTGAATAAAAGCCTGTTTGTTTGATTCATCGCCTCCCGCTCAATACTTAAAACTGGCGACGAGGATGGGATATTCTACGCAATGGCCAATCAGAAGCTGCATTGCCGTCAAAATAGCCCGCGCCGCTCTCAAAAAAGCCCACGAAAAAACGGCTGTGCTGGTTGCGGAGGCACGCATGCGCGCAGAGACTGTCAATTCCGAAACGCCATCTGTCATGCATGTGGGAAAGCGGGCCATCTAGCCAAAGTGTGTCACTCATCTCAGGGACATGAGGCTACAGATGAGTTCCAGTGGACCCGTATCGTTTCACGTCATCGCGGTCGTCAGGGCAAAGACAGAGTTCCAGCCATGAAGCAAGTGTGTACGAAGACTACACCAACCGCCTATATATACACCAGGGACTACATCCGCGTCCAAAGATCAAGGCCACCGACTTCATCGAAGGTCGAGCGTGCCAGATGAAGGTAGACTCGGGCTCAGCATTGTCCATCGTCTCATGGAGCACGTTCCAACAAGTCTGCCCGCGTTTCGCTGCACACCGCCTACAAAGATGCACCTTACAGCTATTTGACTTCCAGAGGAACCGAGTTCCGGTCGTGGGCATCACAACTGTCCAAGTCAAATATAAGAAATTCTCCGGCTGTCTGAACCTGCTTGTGGTAGAAGGTCGCCGCACAAGCTTGATAGGGCTGGACTGGTTCGCTGCCCTGGGCATAGATGTTGTTGGTGTGAACCAGGTCGAACCGCAGCCTTTAGTGGACTTTGAGACTGAGTTTCCAGAGGTCTTCAAGAAGGAGTTGGGCTGTTACAAGGGTCCACCCGTGTAATTTCACCTGGATCCTGCTGTGCCACCAATCCGCCACAAGCCCAGACGTTGCCCCGTCGCTTTTAAGCCCAAGAGTGATGAACAGATTGATAAATTGCTGGCCCAAGGGATCCTCGAGCCAGTTCCCAATGCCAAGTGGGAGACACCTATCGTCACTCCCCTCAAGCCCGATGGCTCCATCCGTTTGTGCACTGACTATAAGTGCATCATCAACCAGGCCCTACAGCTGCATGCATACCCGGTTCCCGTGGTGAGCCACCTCCTGGCCTCAGTCTTTGGGGGCCGGGTATTCGCCAAAATCGACTTCGCCCAGGCTTATCAGCAGTTGCCAGTAGATGCCGCCACCACTGAAGCTCAAACCATCATGACGCATCGAGGTGCCTTCAAAGTTAACCGGTTGCAGTTCGGCTTGAACGTCGCCCCCAGTATTTTTCAAGAGCTCATGGAGCGCCTTCTCCGAGGTTTGCCTGGCGTCATACCGTATTTTGATGACATCTTAATCGCTGGAGTCTCTGATCTAGAACTAGCTGCTCGAGTGTGAGAGGTCCTTCGACGGCTACAGGATGTCGGCCTTCGACTGAAGAAGGAGAAATGTGAGTTCTTCGTCCCTTCCGTGCAGTTCCTGGGTTACCGCCTAGATGCAGATGGCATCCACCCTGCTCCAGACAAGGTTACAGCAATCCGCAACGCACCCCCGCCAAGGTCCAAGAAAGAGCTGCAGTCCTTCTTAGGACTACTGAACTTCTATCATGTGTTCTTGCCCAACAAAGCAGCTCTTGCGGAACCACTCCATCAGCTTCTGGACAAGTCAGCTCCATGGGCATGGGGTCGGCGGGAAAATGCCTCTTTCCAAGCTGTCAAAGCCCTCCTTGCCTCCGATGCCATCCTAGTACACTACAACGAGAAGAAGCCCCTCGTCCTCGCTTGTGACGCGTCGCCCTATGGAATCAGGGCCATGCTCAGTCACCGTCTACCGTCTGGCCGGGAGCCCCCCATCGCCTTCTATTCTAGAACGTTATCATCCGCTGAGAGGAACTATGCCCAAATTGATCGGGAAGCCCTAGCAATCATTGCGGCAGTGAAAAAGTTTCATGATTTTATCTACGGCCGGGACTTTGACATTGTTACCGACCACAAGCCACTGCTGGGCATCTTCACGGCCGATCGTCAAACCCCCCAGATACTGTCTCCCCGGATGATGCGCTGGGCAGTCCCTCTGTCGGCATACTCCTTCCATCTCCTCCACAGGCCGGGCAAGAACATCGGGCACGCTGACGCCCTGAGCCGACTACCGCTTCCTTCATCGGAACCGCCCGCGGCCCCACTCCAGGAAATTTTGTTGATCGAGGAACTGCCACAGCCTCCACTCTCCATTACCGGCATCGCATTCCACACTGGCCGGGATTGTATGCTCGGGAGAGTCCACAACTATGTGTGGAGGGGATGGCCGTCAGGGACACTTGATGCCAAATTCCAGCCATTCGTATCGAGGTCATCAGAATTATCGGTCAACAAGGGGTGCTTGCTGTGGGGAAATAGGGTCATCGTCCCTCCCCCACTTCGCCAGAGAGTACTGAACGCCTTACATGAAGGGCACCCAGGCATCGTCAAAATGAAGGCCATGGCGAGAAGCTATGTTTGGTGGCCTTGCATGGACCAACAGATTGAGCAGTGGGTCCGAACATGTCAACCGTGCCAGGAGTCACGACCAGCACCTCCAGAAACTCCGGTTCACCCATGGGAAAAGCCAAGGGGACCATGGTCCCGCATCCATGTGGACTTTGCTGGGCATTTCCAGGGCCGAATGCTGCTGATCATCGTGGATGCATACTCTTAAGTGGCTGGAGGTCATCCCTGTCACCTCCATGACATCGGCCATTGTCATCTGCTGCCTGGACCGCCTTTTCGCAACTTTTGGCCTGTCCGACCTCCTCGTGTCCGACAACGGAACCCAGTTTACATCGACAGAGTTCCAGTCGTTCCTGGATGAAAGGGGTATCCGGCACGTCACCTCGGCCCCTTTTCACCCAGCAACAAATGGACAGGCCAAGCGAATGGTTCGGACAGCCAAAGACTCACTCCGCCGGCTGGGTGACGGGAACTTTCAAGCCAGGCTCGCTAAGTTCCTGCTAATGCAGCACACCACCACCGGGAAATTGCCAGCGGAGCTGCTAATGGGGCGCCTGCTATCCACCTGCCTGAGTCGTCTACACCCAGACGTGGCACCAGACGTCCAGTTTGTCACAGGGACAGTCTACCAAGCCACTGCCAGCCCGGTCCGTGGTAAGCCCCCTGCCAGAAATGGGTCTTGCCCCTGGGTTCCCTGAGCTTCCAGACATTGTGGACCACTCCCCCGGGAGTCTGGCATCACAGCTCAGGTCGCCCAGCACGGATCCACCTTTGCCGCGCCGCTCCTGACGGACCAGACAACCGCCCCCACACTTACAAGACTATGTTGTTTGAATTTAGGGGGGAGGAGTGTTGTATTCTTATTATTTTACAGCCACAGCTTGCAGAGACTTTGGGATGCAAAAGGCCCTTTCTGATTGGCTAACAAATAAAGACTCTCATTGGTCCTTAAGCCACTCTAGGTAACCAATTGCTGAGCCTCACTTAGGTCCAATAGGATTGTTGGTACATAGTTACATTGTTTGAAGTTATGAGTTGGAAACAGTATAAATTAAGGTGCCGCTCTCATAGAGCTGTCTTTGAGCTGAAGCAATGTGTTTGAATAAAAGCTTGTTTGTTTGATTCATCGCCTCCCGCTCAATACTTAAAAGTTTTTAATGTTACCTTTTGTTTGGCAAAGTTTTTTGCAACTTGATATTGATTGTATCATTGCTCTGTTGTGCTCTATCTGGCTTTTAACAATATAATTAAAGTAGCACCATATGCAAGGTATAGACAGAATGGGGACCTATATAATTCCATATCATATTTCTTTGCATTTGTTGTCCCTCCCAAAGGGAGAGTAGAGAACTAGAGGTGTCTTGTTGAAGTAGCTTCATTGCACCCAATGTCATAGGGTTGCCAGGTCTCAATGCACTGGCGGAGGTGGGAGAGAGACTTCTGGGAGTGGGGCAGATCTTTGCAACATGATGACATCAAGCAGAAGTGACATCATCACATCGAGGACATTGCACAGCAATGCTTTGGTTAGAGGGCAGAACACTATGGTAAAATTGCCCTCAAATCATAGAGTTTTGCCCAAATACCAGAGCATCACCATGTGACATACCCAACGTGATGACATCACTTCTAGCTGATGTCATCATGTCAGGGACATCACCTGGTGAAGTAGCTGCTTGAGGGTGGGCAGGGGTCATTTTGAGCAGGAGCTCAGGGGAGCTCAGCTCCAGGAGTTGGTGCCAGCCCCCCACCACGGGGGAATGTCTGCTTGTGTCATGGCTGCAGCAATATGACCCCGTCCCCTGGAAAGGTCCTTGTTCCTACGACAAGCCTTCTGAAGGCTTCAGCCACCACTGAAGCTATCCTCCGAAAATAGTGGTATTTCTGAGTTTTGGATTAGTAGCTCTCTGCCATCTCTGCCATCTCTGCCATCCCTCCCTTCCTTCCTTCTCCTTCCTCCTTCCTTCCTTCCTTCCTTCCTTCCTTCCTTCCTGTCTTTCTCCCCCCCTCCCTCCCTCCCTCCCTCTTTCTTGCCTTCTGATATACTTTTAGTGATGTCAGGTGGTTTAGCATATGCAAATAAATTATTTATTTATTTATTTATTATATTTATATCCCGCCTTGCCAGCGAACCGGATTATGCTAATGAGTTATGCTAATAAGCTCCTGCACCTCTTTTTCTATGAAATGACCTCTGGGGGTGGGGTTTCTCCTGCTGGCCAGCTGGCTGGTGGCAGGCAGAAGCCCCCAAAGCCAGAGGATTCCCTGCCCAGACCTGGTGAATGGCAACCCTAGATGTCTATCTTTTTCCTAGGAAGATAACTTTGTAATCAGGAAGACAAGTGTGTTTTCCAGAAGAGTTCCTGCCCTCACCTAAAGGTTGGTAATTTTTGCTGTCACTTCCTTACAGGAAGTGGGGCCCTACCTACTTCCTGTGTTATATAAAGAGTGACCTAGGCTCCTTTTGGCTGTGCTATATGGTGGTTATCTGCTTGCACTATAATGTGATTTGGGAAAGGTGGGTGAAAAGGAGGTCAGATAACTTCATGATTCTTTCCAATTATTTGATGCTATAAATTTTTCAGGGTGAAAAAAATCCCTTTTAAAATATCTAGTTTGGTGCTTGACAAATGTAATGGTTAAAGCAAAATGACAAAATTCTTTAATGCAACAAACTGCTTGGCTAAATTTAAAAAATAATCCCTACCCGAGGAAACAGACTTTCCTTAATGAGTTGGTTTTTATATATCTTTAGCTTGTGGGTCACTTGTAACAAAGATAAATAGACTGAGTCTCCCTATTTTTAAAGTCATGTGCCTTTAAAGCAGTGTAACTAAGCATATAGGCTCTACTTCTTTATTTATGTAATTTTAATCTGACTGCCAATTTCCATCCTGCTGGGCCGCAGTAGACAGAAAAGACTGATCAACTTTACCTTCGTTTTCCAGCCCTACTGTTATAATAAACAATAACGTATGCAGAGAATAAGCTGCAGAAATTGTGTTGCGTGTTACAAATTTGATTCCCCAAGAATCATTCCAGGGTAATTTAAATACTATGCTTGAAAAAGGTATAATCCAACGCATTTTATTTTTAATACTAGGTTATAAATGCAGCCTGATAACTTACGAAGACTCCAGATAAAACAGACTTCAGTTTTCAGTTACAGTCTCCAGCTAAATTAAAGCATGAAATGCAATTAATTAAAACCCAAGTCATTGTTTTTGTAGGCCTGATGTGTTAGAAGTAGGTGACAATGATTCCCCCCCTAATCTTCTGACTCAATATCTGTCCCATCTCCAGAGATCAAACAAGATGTATATACTAAGAAAATCATTACCAAAAAGCAAAAAGAAAGGTGCTTTTAAGACTGCTATCCTCTGTTTACTTACTCAGGAGCAAGTCCCATTGACATGCATGTGATTGTGTTCTAAGTACTCAGGTGTTCTCTTGCTAGCTTACATAACAAACAGGAGCTCACAGCCAATATGCTGTGTGGAGAGAACAGATGTGTGAAGGGAACATTTATTCAGACAGTAAGGCTGAAGTGTATGTTTTAGCACTGTACACGTTCAAAATTGTTTTCTATAAAATATAAAAAACCCCACTAGCATAGGTTCTGTGACTGAAGAGGAGCCTTTATGTGGCCTTTTCTTTTCTTTTAATGCAGGCCACTTAGTCAACATTAAAACAGAAAATCGCTTCTTCAGAGTGTCTTTGTCTTTGTAATCTTGATATTTTCCCCTAGAACTATGAAATATTTTTCAGTGTGCCTGATAATTAATCTGGAATCTTCTGAACCTCAAAATTCTTTTTTTTTCACCCAAGAACCTTCATATGAAAGTGTTGAGACAAAGCAACTTTCAGGCAACAGCTGCTCAGCATATCAGCTGCATGCTCCTCATGCCTAACTGCATCTAAGGTGTTCATATTCTCATCTCACCACCTGCCCTATACAGAAACAAAAGAAGTAAATGTCCTCAAACTTTTCTATTGTACTAGTTGGATGGCACTACATCCACACAGGCAGACTGAGAAGTAAAAGAAAAGAGAAAAGAAAAGAAAAGAAAAGAAAGCTTCCCCCACATTACTATAGATGGACCTTGGGAGAAGGACCAAGGCAGAAAGATACATGAGCAGACCTCTCATTTGCCCCCATTTGGGGAACAATCATTAAGACAAAGAAGCTGCCATCGTGCCCCTTCTTCCAGTTGTGTTCATTTCAGAGGCTTGTGGCCAACCGTGAACTGCTATAACAATAAGAGTTAGTACTATGCTAAAGAATCCTCATTTGTTGCATATTGTACATGAAAGAGCAAACATAAGGACCGTAGATGGAGGTCCTTAATTCTCAAGCAGATACAAAAATTCTTGTGTATATGACAACACTGCTCTTTCTTGTAGAGGTCAAGGGTGGATGTGCTTGCTTGAGCTACTAGGTTCTGCCAGTGGAGCAGCTTTCTGGTAGGTTGTCATAGCAAAGAGAAGAGAAGAGAACAGAAGAAATTGGATTTATATCCCACCCTTCTCTACTCGAAGGAATCTCAGAGTGGCTTAAATCTCCTTTCCTTTTTCCCTCCCCACAACAGACACCCTGTGAGGTAGGTCAGGCTGAGAGAACAGCTCTGAGAGAACTTGTGACTGACCAAAGGTCATACCAGCAGCTGCATGTGGAGGAGTGGGGAATCAAACCCGGTTCTCCCAGATTAGAGTCTGTGCTCTTAACCACTGCACCAAACTGGGAGAGGAGGTAAAATCTGTGGTTGTTAGTACAATTTCTTTAAGAAGAGGTGTAAGCTTGTAGGGTTAGGCTGCAAGGGACATGTTTTCAGTTACCTGGTTTTTCAGTCCCTAGATCAATAAGAAGAAGCAATGCATGAGCGAGGCAAAAAGGGTTTGTGTAAGTACATTTGCAGGGTGACATCACCATCCCATGGTATTCTTAAATAGAGCACTAAACCTTCTAGTTGGTTTGGTGTTGGGAACTTTGTGAAAGAGACATAAAAGGATGCAGCTGTTTTGGACAGTGTGGGATGATGGGAGGAGAGTGAGTAGCTTCTAGATAACGGGAGAGTTAAAGGTAGAAAACAAACCAGGGATATGGGCTGAGATTCAGACAGGCTCTATCGAGTTTAAAAAGCAGTTTGGTCACTTGGCTAAAAGTCAAATACTCTTGGGGGAATGTCTGGTTACACAACATTGTTGTGTGTTTATGAAGCTGTCTTTTTTCCATATTTTGGCCATACCCCAAAGTTCACATTTTGCAGTTACGTTTTAAAGCACTGCTTGTGGGTGAGTTTTTAGCTAAAATTCGCCATCTGAAGGCTCAGGTATAATTTCTACCATTTTTAATTTAAAAAGACACCAAACAAGTTTATACACACACACACACACACACACACACACACACTGAGAAATGAAATCTTCTGTGTGTTTGAACTCTGATGACACATGTAAAGGGGATATTAAACATGAAACAACCTATTTTGAAATATTGTGCAGCTGTAGGCATTGCCTCAGAATCTGTTATAATATGAGTCTCCCCTCTCTTCTACTCTCTCACCAAGGGATAAGATTTGATGTCAAGTTAGTGATTAGGAAAGAGTAACTGGTGCAGTGTGCTGGTTTATATGCTCTTCAGGCTGTGTCAGCCCCTTCTAAAGCCTTCTGCTAATTTAAAAGGAAAGCACTTTAAATTAAACAATTCCTCTGCAAAATCCTGTACCACCGTTTCCCCTCCCCTTTCTGAAACTGCTGCTCAAAGAGGCAGAGAAACTCCACATTCTTCCTTAAACAAATAAGGTTAGCCACCCTTTTGCCACTCACAATTCAACATTCACACTAAATTAATTTTTCCAAAAGTAATTCAAATAAAAGCTTTGCTGCCACTACCCTTTCCAGAGCCGCAAGATTGAATAAGGCATCTGAATAAAATTGTGTATTGCAGCCTTCTTTAATATTTAAGCATGACATTCATTGATTTGTTTCTTGTTTTCTGCAAACCTTGACAACATGATAAAATAAATCATAAGAAGAAAATATAGTGGTAACATCTTTTATGGACTTCACATAGTCATCAATCTCAAGCTGTGAGTGAATTATCAGTGCAGCAAAAAGATCTATGTTTTAAGAGCTCCAATAGCATACTAGCTAGAGGTTTTTCACAAGCAAACTCCAGGCGAGTGACTGATAAGCATCATTATTGTTTTCTGAGAGTCTAGTTTATAGTGTGTTGTGTAGGTGTTGGCATATATGTTTCAGAAGGAAAGGTTTGATCAATTCTAAGTAGACATCTACTAACATATAAAAAATATAACAAGGGCTCCTGCTGAGCAGTATTAAAGTACCTATCACACCGTGTCAGTGTGACGGCCCCCATGTTGTGTTTCTGATTATATTTAATATAGAATTAACCTGCTGTAATGTAACATATTGTGCAATGTAGTATGGATCAAAAACATTGATGCGGACCTCTCCCCCCAACAAAAAAGGAGCCCAAATCCAGCATTTAGATTTTAAGCAACATTTGTGTGTTTATTTTCAATTTATAAAACTACCCATTGAAAAAAAGAAAAAAAGAAAAACCTTCAGGGATCAAAAGATGGAGGTCATAAAACCCTCTGCTTTGTGTGTTACTATACATTTATGAACCAGTAGGACATAGAAAATGCAAGCAATTGTAAAGCACTACATTGCTGTGTGAAGACTAATGTGTGTAGCAGACAAAGCTGGGGGGTTTCCGGAGCTGGAAGAAAATCAAAGGCAGTGATAGTATAGAACCCAGTGATGAGATAACCTAGTGGTGTCAGTGGAAAGCGTAGCTTTGGAGGATGTTAATCGTTTACAAAAAAAAAGTAATGCAAAAACTGAGCACCACAAATATGTATTCCAGAGATGGCACTTTCAAATGTGAACCTTACATGCATGTTATCATGATTTCTTCTAAGAGCCAATATACACAATAGTCTGATTTCACCTGCATGTGTTTTAGGAGTCAGGATTGTAACACTTTTATGTGTAGTTAACATTTTATTTTCCACTTTTGTACTTGCAAACCAAGTACAAGGATCTTTATCATAGAGATTACAGATGCTAGCAATTCCACAGTGGGCCGGTTTTGCAGGGAGCACATTGTGTTCAGCTTCTGTGATCACCCATGGACCTAGCTTCACATCTCCCTGCTTTGCCATGGTCAGCCTTAAGGATCTATGAACAGGCAGCTGGTGGGGGGGAACTGTCAGGCAGTGATGGTGGCAGTGGGGGGGGGGGCATGGGGAAACGCCAAAGTGCCAGGGGAGGGAGAAGGCATGGGAGGGCTACTAGGAAGTGGGAGGAAGTGTGGGAGGGGAGCTTCCAAGGGGCTCATTGCTATTTGTTGAACAACAAGTATATGTAGCATGGAACAGTGTAGTGAAACACTGAATTGTACCATGCTTTCACCACAAGTGTCACAGTAAACAGCATCATGGCCCTCATGGGAAGCTGAACAGGCCTTTGAGTGGTTAGCTCCCTGCTTGCTACTAGTGGGCAGGGTGTGCTGGCTCTGGCCGGTCATCGTGGATACATATCACTGAAAGCTAGATACACAGTCCAAAAGCAAGCCGAGAAACAGTGCCAAGGGTTAGAATGCTGGGAAATCAGTCAGAGTTTTCAGGAGCAAGGAGAGGAGGCTGGCAGCCAGACAAGGTCCAAGATTGCACGGTTGCATCCACACCGAGGCAGGTGAGCATAATTGCTTATGACCGGATCCTCCCTTCCCTGGGAGGCAATCTGCAAACACTCACGTTGCCTTTGCAACAGCTGAAGTCTGGCACTCTTCCTTCTCTCTTGCATATTCAGACACTAGTGTGCCTTGTGTGGGCTAGGTGGGGACTCTGGCCTTGAGTGTCTCCAACCGGGGGTGCTGAGCCAGGCTCTGGACCAGACTCTCCCTCTGACTGCACCTCAGTCTCTTCTCCTTGCTGCCCCTCCTGCGCAGATGCTGGGGCCTCTTCTCCCTCAGGTGCTGGTAAAGGTTCCTCTTCTGGGCTGACTCCAGAGGAGGCTGTGTTGCGCCATGCTTCTTCCTCATCTGAGGAATAGTCAGCCTCAGTGGAGCCAGGATACATGACACAGAGAGTGAACAGCGCCTGGAGGCATTCAAGCACATCTAATAGGTGTGCCAAGAACTACCTTGTTAGGAGAATGCAGACATGTCTCCATTCACTGAGACTGCTGCAAGAAATAATGGGTTTCCTGCCATAAATGCATGAGTTTTGGACATACTATGCTGATTGGTGCATTTCTAGATTAATATTTCTGAAATATTTTGGCAAATTAAGTTTTCCTGATGTATGTACATCAGAGGTTAAATGAGTGTGTATGAGCATATATGATGCCCACATGGAACAGGTTTCAAGGTAGAAACACTGCTGTAACGTTAGTGTTTCCTCTAGTAATCACAGTGTATAGTACTGTCCTGACTGTGAAAGTACTGGGAACATTTTTCATTTCTCTACGTGAGACAACCTACCATGATAAAATAACAGAAAGTTATCTCTTTTCCCCTTTACAAATGCCTTTTCTGAAAGCATTTCTTTCAACGAACTTGCAAATGCTTTATATCTGGTGAGTGGGCTAATGAAAGCTTTAGGTTTAGAAAACCTTAGCACAGGGATTGCAAGAGTAAATATTAAGATGTTTTCTGACAAGCTGAATATATATGTGGTTTCCCACAAAATCCCACAGTGCTTTGCACTCCATAAATATCACTCCTCTTCCCTCACAACTTTTACTATATGAAATATGTTACCCTGGTCCACAAAAACATAGCCGTATTTTCACTGGTCTTGAATCTAAGGCACACATTTATTTACTTAGGTTTGAACACTATTCATCACCCTCATAATTAATCCAACTCAATTGAGGAATCAGGAAGTATTTCCTTTGCTTATAGTATGTTGCATTAATACTTCAGCAAAATCCGTTAACAGAATCCTTCCAGACTGGGATAATGAATGCCATAACCATTCACCAAATAAATAAATAAATAAATACACTAATAACAGTAAAGTTTTCATAAAATGAGGTTAGGAGGTATACTCTTCTGAGAATCAATATCTGAGCAGTCCATATTTACCTCCACTAAAAGTCATGATTCTACCGGGAAAACAATTCGTTAGGCCACTACGGACATTAAGTGGTGCATGGAATTTCTTGAAGTTTAATTTCTTATGTGGTTTTTTCTAAGGTGTGTGAAATGTCCCACAGAATCTGTTTAGTAGTTTCTGCCATGTTTTCCCCATATCTGTTCATAGTATTGATATCTTGCTCCTTCTGCACAGGCCTGTTTATTATGATACCACTAACCTATCAGGGAACATATAATAAACATAATGGTGCCAAAGCACCATGTAGCCAATTAGATGTAACTTTGTGATGTCATCACTCCCCCTGGCATCACTCTATTTTTTTTAATCAATTAAAAGATAGATATTCCACCTTATCTATACCGAAGGCAGCTAACTTTGGTTGATAAATACAAGATCCAATAAAGCCAAATATGAACATACAATATAATTTACAATAGCCTTATAAAACACCTCATTAATCAAATTCTTTCAGGAGCTTGCCATGAAAGATACCTGTCCACCCAGATGATTAACTGAAAATTAATTGAAAGAGGAATGTCTCACAGCCTCTATAAATATTCAGGAAATTGTTTATTTTATTATATATTCTGGGACAGAATTCGATACAATACATATATCTACTGAGTCAGATCTATCCCTTGCCCCCAGCCACCACCTGATGGTGAAAGGCCGCTGTCAACAGAATTTGTTGAACAGATAGCAATAGGTGTGTGCCACAGGTTGTGTCACAGCTGACTTAATGACTCACCAGGAGCTACATATTTTGCTGGCAGATGTGCCACAAGAGTTGTTGTGCATGTATATTTGAAATTTCCTGCAACATACATCTATAGTGTTTAACATAAGAACATATATTTTTCATTATGTAACTGAATATTTTGAGAATCATTTCAGTGTGGTATTCATATGATCAAAGAGATTTTGAGACTAGTGTACAGAAGGGAAACAATGAATTTTTTGGAGGAAAAGATGTGCATAATGAGGACTTAAGCTTAAGAGAATTAATATCAGCATACCAAATCCAGAGGGAGACTGGGCCCTAGAGCAAGCCAAGCCTCAGACCTGATTAATGGCAATGATGATGACAAGCAGTATTTATTTAAACCCTGCCTTCCTCCAGCTCTACCATCCAGAGAACAGGTCTACCCACCCCTTTCCACTATATTGGTAGACCCAGGGCTCATTTCGTAGCAGGAGCCCCTCTGCATATTAGGCCACACACCCCTAACGTAGCCAATCCTCCAAGAGCTTACAGAGCTCTTCTTACAGGGGCTACTGTAAGCTCTTGGAGGATTGGCTACATCATGGGGGTGTGGCCTAATATGCAGAGGAACTCCTGCTATGAAATGAGCCCTGGGTAGACCTGGCCTCGGACTGTCGCCCTGTGCTTAGCCTTAGAAAACATACCAGCACTTTGGGGGGGGGGGGTATTCTTGTAGTCTGCTTTGGGGGGGGGGGTTTAGTGAAATATGACAACCAGCATTACAGGTCAAGTATAACAGAGGAGGAACAATCACTATCAGAACCCTGCCTAACCTAACAAACAGGAAGTTGCTTAAATGTTATCAACCTACCCAAGCTACTTATTTATTCAAATATTTATATCCCACTTTTCCCTGGGACTCAAAGCAGCTTACAAATCATACTGAAAATTGAGAGTTGTGCAAAAAAAATAAATCCCCCCCCAGCTCCATTGTAGCCTATGGGGACCATTGTAGTCAATGGACCCCATATGCTATAATGGAGACTCTTATCTGGGGCTCGGGTGGGGCCTGTTTTTTTTAGGTAGAACCACCAAATTTGCAGCATAGTTGCTGGTACCTCTCCTCAACCCCACCATGTTTCAAAAAGATTGGACCGGGGGTCCAATTCTAAGGGCCCCAGAAAGAGGTGCCTTGTGGACTGAAGCAGAAATCCCTGAGCTGCCTCTTAAAATTTTGTGTGCCAGTGCCCCCTAGTGCAGCTTAGAGGGAACTATGGGCTGGTCTGACTTGTGTGACCCTTCAAGAGCTGCCAGTGCTACTGGGGCCCATTTGATTTGATCCTGTCCACCAGAAGCCCTGTAGGGGAGCAGCCTATTGGGAACTTTCCTAGTAAGTTAAAGGGTCCTTGTATGATTATTTGATTACCTTATGCTAGATACTCCTGGGATATATGCAAGTGCGAACCTGTTCACCATGACTCAGTACCAGAAAGTCTTTGTGGCCCGAGCTGTGTAAAAAGTAAAGTAATAACAATGAAAAATCTGAGAATCAGCAAAATGTCCTTCCTTTCTGCTCATATTTAGGATTAGAGGATCTAGCTTTTCAGTCATAGGGCCTACCAGACTGGCTTGAGTAAGAACAACACTGTTTTAAAAACTCAGCAAGTAACATATTCTGCATGTCATCATAGCTTTTTACTGGAATAAATGAAGAGCTGAACTATTTTTTTCAGGGGAATGTATTACCCACTATATTATATTTGAGGGCCTTGGTGGCTCAGTGGTTAAGACGCTGAACTGCAGACTGGAAGATCAGTAGTTTGGCAGTTCAAGACCCGAGGGCCGCATGACGGAGTGAGCTCCCATTCTGGTCCCAGCTCCTGACAACCTAGGAATCTGAAAGCAAGAAATTGCAAGTAGATAAATAGGTACCACTTCAGTGGGAGGGTAAACAGTTTTCCATGCACCTCAGTGTCTAGTCATGCTGGCCACAGGACTATGGAAACGTCTTTGGACAGCGCTGGCTCTTCGGCTTGGAAATGGAGATGAGCACCACCCCCTAGAGTTGGATTCAACTGGCTTTCAAGCAAGGGAAACTTTTACCTTTAGATTATATATAGTTTTGTGCAAGTACAGACCTCATAATTACAAATAAATTTAAGTAACTGCTATAAGGAGGAAATCACTGCTATAATCTTAAGTGAAGAATATGAATAAAGTCCTCCACACAAGTGAAACTTGTAAAAAAGAGGATTCTTAAAATCCTGTATAACTGAATCAAAATCTACAGTTCTTTTGTTGCCAGTTTTTAAAGGCAGTTACTGCGACAACATCTATGACTTGTCAGTCACTTAATTAACCAAAGAAAAGCTCGCTATTCATTTTATTCGTGTATATGGTAATGCTAAAAACTAATAGAAAACAGCTAGTAAATTGTCCCCTGCATACATTGGACACAGCAACAATTACTCTGGCAGAGAAGATATAATAAAAGAGGAAATTTTAATAGTATCCTTATTCCATTTATTCTCAGGGGCTTCTGTTTCAAGGTACTGTAGAAATTAACAATTATTTCTTTTCATTGTTTTTGATGATCTTTTTCTATTATGGGCCTATCCAACTTAAAATAAAAATATATAATTTAAACTTTCATTTTTTTATTCAATTTGAGGGTGTCTTGAGATTTACTTTCTGGTTATAGGCAGGTCCTGGATGCGTGAAGAAAAAAATAAGCAGCAACTTTGTTTTCTTCCTGCTACAGAGAGCTAGTTAAGCATTTGTCAATCATCAGTGTAATCGTGATACCTTGACTTAAGCCAAGGATTCTTCCATAGTAAAATAATTTGCTCTTCTAGTGTTCATTTTATTGACAAATATGTCTTTCCCATAGTTTATGAGTACCTGTCATATGATAGGTCCAAATACTTGCGATTGTTCCACCATCTAAAGCAATTAACTGGCTTCCTACATGAAATTGTCAAAGGATTTCCCCGCCTGCTTGGGAAATCTAACAAAGGGAACTATTCTCCAATTTAGCGACATGCTCATATGTTGGGGGGGGGGGGGGGGGACAGGGCATCAATAAACAGTCTTCACTGGAAGAGTGGGATCTGATTATAAGGGCTGGGAGCAGGAGACCCAGGTCTCCATTAAAATACATGGCACACCATCATTTGCAGAATGAATGCATGTAATCATTTTGATAGAGTGAGAAATAAGATACTAGAAAGTCTTTTTGTACTTCAGAAGTTCCCCACAAGACAAGCATCTGAAATTTTGAATTGCATAAAGATCAGGTCTCAATTCCTGCTGCCACAGATGTATGACACTCTTGATGCATGGGTGGAAGGCACTGTTGTGCTGGTCCACCTGCTTCTCAGTGCTGGTCCTAACAAATTAACAGAATTCCACAGGGAGTGGCACCACAGCCATGGCACAAAAGCAGTTCAGTGATTGGTACAGTTGATGCACCAGTTGTGGATGTTCGCTCACTGATATCATGAAGGCCACATGCAAAACCTTTCAACAGGAATCCTCATTTCTTCTGCCCTTTTGTCTTTCCTTTTATGCAGTCTCTGTATCCAAGATATTTGGGGCCCCAACCACGATTCATTTGGGGCCAGGCATAGATTCCAGGTGGTTTGCTGTTTGCTCCAAAATGAATCCATGGGGCCAGGCCTGAAAAGAGTTGGGTGTTGGTTGCCGTGAGCTGGCCAAACTGAATCCTGTAGGCCAGCCAATGGAAGGAGAGCATTGGGTGGGGTATAAATGGATTAGTGAATGACTCCCTGGCATATTTTGAAAACATCCAGCACTATTCCCTAGGTAGCTTGAAATAGCTCACTGAGTACAATAGCACTTTCTCGAGTGTTGACTCTGCCTGTCTATGTAGACACCAGACAGAATGGGGATTTCTACTCCCCAAAAAGATATGGATTGCATTTCTAAGAAAGCATTCTAAACTGCTCATAGCAAGTGTCTGTTGAAAACCTCCAGATAGATTTTACAACTTCCCTAAGGCACCTTACTGTGTTACTGTGTTATTCTGCCTGCCCAACTAAAAACGAGACCAAATTGCACAAGCTTGCTAGTTCAATTTAAATTTCCTGTTTTCAATTGTACTTCTCCTTTGTGAAAAAAAAAATTAACACCCAAATCTTTATTGTTGCCGTTTTTTCTGTTTCTTAATGCTGTGTTTTCCCCCATTAAAATGTATGCATTTTTCAACATCATTCATGTATTAGTTGCATGTAAATGGAGTATAAATGGTGTATAACTGGCAGGTACTTATAAACAGTGAATACATGAAGTATATCTGGCTTTAAAATGCTGTCAAAGAAGAAAGACTCCTCAGTGGTAGCAATGAAAATAAAGTGAATTGAAGGCAGTATAATATACAGAATAAAAGGGGAAAAAATGAAAATAGTAACTCATCCCTAGCTGGATAGACATTTAACTCCATTGCTATGTAAACTAATAAATATTAACAGGTGAGTGCAGTGCATAGTTAACAGTTTTGGCAGGAAGAAAGGACTGTGTTTGATTGAACTTTTTCAGACGAAAGCTTAGTTGTTCTGAATATATTTTTAATATTCTGGTTATCATGCAAAAAAAAAAGTCACTGATGAACAAGTTTAAGCAGTGTGCAAACAAGGACACCCGCTGTGAAGTGTTCAAATACTATCATAGCATGCCACTTGGCAGGGCTCATGGTGTGTTTTTGATTAGATTTCACAATGTAGCATTTTCTTTTTTTCCCCTTCCTGATACAACACATCGTGAACATAACCTGCGCAAAACCAACATTTAGTTAATTGAAACTCTTTTATTGTTTGTATTCATATTTCCTAATGAGAATTACATTGCCCTCAAAGATCCCTAAATTCTTTTCCGTGCATTTGTTGCTGTTGTTTTTAAAGAAAACACATAGCGAAGTTGGGTCTTTATCATTAACCTCAGCAATTTTCAAGGCATAAGTGGCACGATGAAAAAGTGGTAGGAATCATTTCAGAAGGTCAGCCTCTAATTGGCTGGTCAGCCGTTACCCTATCATATTGAAGTGTGTAATTTTTTTCTGTGATGAATTGCATGCCGCTTTATAAAATGCAAGAAGGTAGAAATACAGGAAGTAAGACAGGCTTGCTGCATGGCTATCAGTTGAGTCAGAAACTCAATAAATTATGCAAATGGATGAGAAGTGCCCTGGAAAATTCCTTTCGGTCTTTGACATAGGCATGCCAGCCAGGAGAAATGCATGGGAAGAAGCATTTTGATGTGTCATACATGAATGCCTGTACGTCCAAGGGAAAACCATTGTTACTGTATTTTGCCATTAATATATTCAAGACCCAGGGGCGTGGAGGGGGGCAGAACTGAGCAAGATGTTGCTGCGATATAGCAGTGTGTTTGTTCTAATTAACAATTCCATGACTATTGCTCTGACTACAAGGGGGAGGCAGAGGGACTTTGTAATCTACTGCCACATGGTGGTTCTTGGCAGTCCAGAAATGACCTTGGATTTTGCCAGATGCAATCCTCCACATAACAGTTGGGCCTTTTGCTACCAGGCTTAACAAAGGATGAGTCCATTCTGCTACACTCTGCGTCCTTTTCTTCTGGCCCAGAAAAGGTACACCGAAAAGATTGACTGGAAACCTCTTCACTTTATAATACCTTATAATACCTTCACTTTATGATAACACATTATCACTGTCCTTCTTACTGTATTGTATTTGCACACATAGTAATAGGAATGAAACCAACACAGATTGTATTTCAGCTTTCTTATCTGCAGAAGTAGGAGCAAGCTATTTTTCATATATCATAGATATATCCTTGCAGACTTAAGAGGCATGATAGCTTCAATCATGGTGAAATGAGCTTCAATCATGGTGAAATGAGGGCAGAAAGGTATGATCCTGGAGTGGTGACTTTATTCATAGGCTCTATATCATCTAGAGGAGGGCCCACTGCCTTTTTGAGTTTGTGAGCACCTTTGGAACTCTGAGGCAGGATGGTGGGCACCACTACAAACTGATTGCCACAGGAAGAGGCGCCAAGCACACACGCAAACTCACACAACACAGAGAGAAGAAGCTCAAGGGAGGATAACATCCAAAGAGAAAAAGATGGCCAGTGGAGTAAAGGGAGAACAAATCACAGAGAGAGAGACCACCACCGAAGGTGAAAGGGATGCTCTGCTGCTCCCTAGCCCCCACCATCTCACAGCTGATCTTCAGATCCTGTTTTCAGGATCTTAGCTCCTTTTCCACGGTGCAGTAGGAAGGATGCAAGGGCAAAGTCCTTTTATTTGTGTTTGTAGTTGCATGAAGGCAACCAGTCACTGGTTCTACCTTTGCAATAGCCCCACCTCCTTCTCTGAAGCTCATGGTGGGCATCTGGAGAAGTGCCTGTGGCACCGTGGCACCCACAGAGGCCACACTGGGGAACCCTGATTTAGAGGAAGGTAATTGGACATAGAGTGTTGTAGTTTTTAAAAGGAATCAAATAGCTCTTTGCTAGGACAGGATAGATAGATTCTTGAGTTATTTATAAATATGAAAATAAGGCAATATTCACTAAATAAGGCAATATTCACTTTGTTTTAGAGTGACCATTAAGTGAGAGCTGGTGGTATATCTGTTTCAGTTTACATTCAGCAAAAGGGACAGTCTTTCTACACAATTCTTTACACCCACTGGCACTCAAACCTGACAAGGAGAACATCACTGTCGGTAATGTGAACATCATGTGGCCTCTCTGCCACTGCCAATTGAAGCCTTGGCTCCTCTGCCTGCCCAGTGACCCTGTTGTTTAAAATTATTTTGAGTACTGGAGGAAATGACAAGAAAACTGTTTTTAATAGTAAAAATGGCTTTTTTAGATTGTCATGGAATATTGACACTCCATGCTCTTCCACAAAACATATTGCTGTTATATTCTTGAGCAGACAGTAGGGCCATATCTGAAGTCAGGCTCAAAAACCATCTCAGAAAGTTTTTCTTCCCAGTAAGACTCTGGCTCATGACCAATGCTCCCTCTAAGCTGTGGAATCTTGTGAGCAAAATTTCTACTTTTTGAGCTACTGGCATTAAAGTTGTGAGTGAGCAGTTTGGCTGCTGCATAAGTTAGTTTGCTAGTCTGGAGCCATCCTTCCTGAGCTAGGACAAAAATCTGTGAGCCGGAGGCTAAAAAACTGTGAGCTAGCTCACACTAACTCAGCTTAGAGGGAACACTGCTCATTACCCTCTTTGGCCTCGTGGTGCCTCCTCCTTGAGTGAAACACATTGCACAGTATGAGGAATATTTGTGTCTCACTAGATTGTTGATAGGCTATTTTCTCTGACAGTTTGTGGTTCACATTGTCTTTTAATTCTGTATTATAGTGTTGTTCATTAGATGTCTTATGTTATGCGAGCACATTGTTTTCATTCTGTAACCCACCTTGAGTCTCAGCAAGAAAGGGGGCCTATAAGTAATATAAGGTCTCTCAAAAACTCATACCCTGAAAATACTCTTGCTGGTCTCTAAGATGCTACTGGACTCAAATCTAGCTGTTCAATTGCAGACCAACACAGCTACTCTCTGAATATGTGCCTATTTGTATCCTAGTCTAAACATTAGAGTGCTGGGTATCATTACTACACCCAAATATTGCCATTGCTATTGCTATTACCCTCGATAAGCTTGTCTTTGAGCTCATTCTTTCTACAACTGTCAATACTTTCAGGCTTCTGGACTTTGCAAGCCTTGGGCCATTGCAACACTGGGGTACTGAAGTGGCGACAAACTGAGCGGGCTATGAACAAGTTTTTCTGTTGCAGAATGAAATCCAGGCTATTGACTCATTTTAGAGTCCAGCAATGTGGATTTGGTCAATGCTGCATCACAGGAAGCATCAAGGTCAGAAAAGAAACCTTAACTTCCCAGATTCAAAATCGTGTTTGGTTGCTGAACATGAGAATCCCAGGAGCAGTTGAGTTGCTTTTAGGATGACAAATCTAGAGGGAAGGAAAAAGACAAGAATCCATGAGTACCATGGTTTTAAATCCTTTGTCAGTAAAGGCATGGATAAGAAAGTACTGTGTCCTTGGCAGCAAGATTGTTTTAAGAGAGAAAATCCCATTGTCCAGGCTGGTGAACCCTTTGAAGATTATTGTCCCAGGTTTAAGCCACATAGAAATAAGAAGCATTAATATGCAAGTTGGGTTGTATTGGAATGTGTGGGAAATGAATTCTATGTTGACAGGGAGTAAATTGCTGGATTCCAATTGCAGAAAATTTGTTTGTATATACAAATGTGTGAATGGGATAAACATGATTTTGGAGCAGACACAGTTGACCAGCAGACAAGGTGACCAGCACAGGTGGTTGAAGAAGAAGAAAGAAGAGTGTCTGCAGAGTTACCAGAAATGACCATCTTTCTACAGACACAAGTAGGAGAACCAAAGCATGTTCAGCAGCTGAAATCTGCCTCTCAGCTTTAACGAACCCACTCTGATCTAAAGCATCAAATCTTGAGTTGAATCTATGAATGTCTAAATCTCTGTAGCCCTGATGGCTAGCAGAGATACTTGAGCACCCAACAGCTCGGCCCATCACAAGCAGGTACTAGGGAGCTGTTTGCTTGGTGGACAGTCCAGGTTGCTTTCAGGGAGCTCAAGCCTATCTGCCAGCTTACTTTCTATGCATACAGATAGCTGGACACCCTGCACATAACCCCTCACACACCTGTCACCACCTCACTGCTCCACTGACAGTTGTTTAAATGAAGAAAAACAGTCAGTCATATATTAACACTGTTTAATTTTTTAAAAGAATTTTACCACTTGGTGTTCTCCTGAGTCTGTAAGACACATGTCAGCTTTAATAGCTACTGATCTGTCTGGATCAGCAGCAGTTTGTGCATGTGGATTGTTGTGTAGCCCCATGAGAGCCATAATTTTCCTCAAAACCAGCATCATTTAATTAACTGACCCAACCATGTCCCTCTGGAGGAAATTCAGCTACTGTGTAAGGTGCAAAAGTGGCTGCAAAGTGGAAGGAAATGAACCTCCGCTACTGTTTAGCCATAAAGCTGCTCAGCACAGTCATTGAGTCAAGCAGCAAGTGGGAGGAAAACATGAGCATGATTGTAAAAATGGATCTTTACATGCAAAACATCTTTGCTTTGAAGATCTCAGCATAAGTTAATAAAGGACTGTGTAATTATAACTTCCTTTTGCCAGTCTTGAACCTACTTGCAGTCAACTTCATCTAGTGTCTCTCAGTTCTAGTATTTATAGAGGGAGCTGTGTATTTTTTTTTTCATTGGAAGACATTCCAAGGTATTGGTTGTTTGTGTGTGTTTAAAGTTGTTTGTGTGTATTGGTTGTTTGTGTGTGTATTGGTTGTTTGTGTTTGTTTAAAGTTGTGGATTCTACAACATTGTTTGAAAATGAAGGAATACAAATTGTTAAAGATCTTCTATTTCTTGGCTCAGTCATCAACCAAAAAGGAGTCTGCAACCAAAAAATCAGAAGGAAATTGAGACTGGGGACGGCAACCATAAAGGAGCCAGATAAGATCCTTAAGTTTACACTGCCACTGGTGACCAAGATTAAGATAATTCATACAATGGTATTCCCTGTTACTCTGTATGGGTGTGAAAGTTGAACAATGAAGGAAGCTGACAGGAAGAAAGTTGGTTCCTTGAAATGTGGTGTTGGAGGGGAGTTTTACAGATACCATGCGCTGCCAAAAAGACAAATAAGTGGGTTCTAGATCAAGTCAAGCCTCAACTCTACCTAGAAGCTAAAATGACCAAACCCAGGCTGTTGTACTTTAATCACATTATGAGAAGGCAAGACTCAATGGAGAGGTAATAGTGCTAGAGAAAATTGAAGGCAGGAGGAAAAGCAGAAGTTCCAACATGAGATGGATTGAATAAATAAAGGAAGCCATGGCCCTTAGTTTGCAAGACCTGAGCAAGGTTAAAGATGGGACATTTTGGAAGTCATTAATTCATAGGGCCCTCATGATGCATCTTGAGGCACTTAATATATACAGACTGTTGTTACTGGAGCCACTAGAATAATGCACAATACTTTTATGTGGCTATGCCACCTATGAGAGAGAGAGAGAAAGAGAGAGAGATTATAGATCCATTATATTTGCTGCAGAAAGAGAGAAAATACAAACTTAATCAGTTTATATAGAAGCATATAAATAGAATGGAACAAAGTATCCGCCCATATTTGTGCCATTACCAAAAACTGATATCTGATGAGCATGGGCCTCTATGTTCTTTTGCATTTTGAGGAGCATAGCCTCATGCTGCATCAACATAATGGTACTTTGACTTGCTGATGTAAGCATAGCATCCATTTGCTATTGCAGTCTATGAGATTTATGCACTAATTCTCATAGATGTAATGACACAGTATGCCACTATACATGGCTTCCAACACATAGAAATGCCTCACACAGGTTGCAAGAACACTTTCCTGGAAGTAAGACCCATTTGAATAAAATGAAAAGACCAGTTAAGGCTTGCTCTCACAGTCTATGAAGTCTTGCCTTATTGGCAGTGTATCACCATGTGATTTCTTCACAATTGTAAGGACACAATATGCAGTTCCACATTCACAAGCAGAGTTAACTGTTGTTTTTAAAATAAAGGGACACTCACATCTGATTAGCAGCTATCCTGTCCTCTAGCGTATTTTAAGGATGAAAATCTCATACAATGAATATTCATTGCAGCACCGCATCAAACTGTTCACATAGCGAATAATAGGAAAATAAGTGGAAAACACTGGTTTATGTAAAGAAACATCAGAAATGGAATTAGTGTTTGTGACAACATTTTTGAATATAGATAAACAAAGTATAATTTGTTATGCCAATAAAGGTTCGTGGTTTGTGGAAGTATAATCACTGACATGCTTATAAATTCAGCATCCGATCGGCTCTTATTCTGCTCAAGGATCTTGTGTGCCTGCATGTAGAAGGGACTGCACAAGATTTAGGCCCCCATGTGACTTGGGTGAACAAAGTTCAGTGCATAAAAAGGATAGCCCATTTTCAAATTTCCTTCTTTGTTTCCCAAAGGGACAGCTCTGTCTCGATTTTAGTAAATATTACCTTCCCAACATAGCTAGGGTGTTTGGGTTATAAAAACCAAAGAGCAAAGACCAGCCATTTAAAAACAAATACTGACTGCTCATTTCTTAAAAGCATTTAATTATTTATTTTGAATAATTTGATACCCAAGTAAATTAATGCTAAAGCATTTCTCTGTTTGTGCCAAATCAGTGCCTCCCAGTAGGAAGTTAGCCCATCGTTGCAAGTAAGCTTTCTTTCTCAGTAGGCAGTCCATTTCTGTAGAGTGCCATTAAGTTAATTTCAAAAAGAACCAGTAAAGGTATATGGAGCAGGCAGTAATAGCATGGAAAATATCCAAAATTACTAGACCCCAGCAACAGAACTTGGATGCCATTTTCATGCACTAATAATTTGTAGTTTACATATTGAAGGTAACTATAAACCGACTACTTTCTTAGTTAAGACATGTAGGTAATTACAAATATGTCATTAGCTGTTTGCCATTTAACATTTGAGAAGAAACAGTTATTTTTCCTTCTCGCTCCCTTTTTTAAAAGGGGGAAAAATAAAACTATTTACGGATCATTATCAAAGGCAATACAGAGGGTGTGTGTCACTAAGGCTGTGATTGAAAAACCAATTAAGCAGTGGTACTTGAATTTAAGCTGATTTAGTTCCAAATTCAATGGGATTAAATTGTCATTAGTCCAAGTATGCCAGGCTTAACCAGGTTGCAGACGGGGCTGTTTACCACATTCTCATTCCACATATGAAAGTGTATACGGTTGGTTTGCCAGTAGATTTTAATCTGTAAACAATGCAGAAGACTTCTCAGACATCTCGGGAACAACCCTAAGGAGGTCTACTCCAATATAACCCTCATTTTATTCAATGGAGCTTACTTTGAGAAAAGCATTTTTAGGATTTCAGCCCTACAGTGCAATCTTAAGCAAGGTTTCACCCTTCTAAACTCATTCACTTCAGTGGACTTAGAAGGATGTAATTCTGTTTAGGAGTATGCCACTAATACATAGTTTGTATTTACCTGTGAATAAAATACTGAATGTAAGAATGGCAAACTACCAAACAGAGGAAATTGCACCATATATAGCTAATTCCCAGCATTTTATCACATGCGATCATGACCATGAAAAAGGATCAATGATAAGACTATGCTGATGAATAGATGCAGTTATTTAACTGAGCACAGACTTGAGTATCAGTCATTGGATGACCAAGAACAAACCGTTCCTATGGAGAGAAGTAAAATAAACCATACCTTTGGGACACTGTTATGGCAACTGCCCTTCATCCTTGATTCCAGCGCTACATTCCTACAAATATAAACTGTGGTTTGTCTAAAATGTGATTTGTACAACAAACTCTAGTTAGTTGGATCATGGATAAAATCTTCATTTATGTAAACTTCAGTTTTTCTACTTCTTGTCTCCTTTTGTCCTACCAGCCTGGAGGACATCTTCTCAATTTGCTGCTCAGAAAATTACAATTTGTGAATTCAGTTGTCACAGCAAACCACAATGTGTATAAACTGTGTTTAATAAACCCTCTACAAATCTGAGCTGGAAAACCTGGTTTGGTACTTACAAAAACATTTGACCTGCATTCCAACATCACAGCTAACTAGAGTTTGAGCAAACTGTGGTTTATCATGACATCTGAATGTGGCCTGAGTGGTCCAGGCCTCATTCATATGGAGGTCTGTGAAGTGTGTCTATGTATAGAGCATGCCACTGGCACCCTTGTATGTGCAAGCCCTTCTTCCCCCAGATGCATGCCATACATCGTAAGTGGGTTCCTTTCCTACTATAGAACATTGGCTTGAATACTCAGCATTTTAGCTCCTTCTACGAATAAACAAAATGATTCTCAGCCATTTGAAGTCTCTGTGAACTATCGTTTGTGGAATTTCCTGCTGCTTCATCGATTTCCAGGAGGGATTATATATTTTCATATCTATTTCATCCCCAACAGCTACTGTTTAGTCTGTTTTCATAAGAAACCCAGTTCTATGTAAACATTCATTTTGAAGAGGAGAAAGCTTTTAAAAGACAGTCTTTTTACTATTCACAAAGGCCATCAGTATTCTTTCATTCAGAACGGTCCTCTTTAGCTTACTGCTAAGGACGTAATTGAGGGCAAACTGAAAGATTTGTCTCAGATCTTTAGCTAGTGGATATCTGGATGCCGCCCACCATTTGAAGGCTCCTGTGCCACAAAAGCAATTGCTTCAGGATACCAGAGGGCTGGTCACACTCTCCCCCAGAAGCAGCACCTTAATGGGGAATTCTTTGCTTCTACTTTCTGAATTATGTAGCTGCTGGGAACTGGGAGTTATTCATTCCTGAGTGATTATCTATTTTATTGCTTCATCCTATACCATTCCACAGGGAGGGGGGAATCCCATAGGAGAGAAGTCATATTTAACAAGTCCAGCAGTACTATCCTCACTCTGACCTGTGATGCTGATGTAGTTCTTCCTCTGTGATCCTTATTTCCCCAGCATGCTAAGAGTGACCACGGAACCCCAAACAAAGATTCCCACTTATTGTTTATTGTTGTTCTTTTTGTTAACATCATTTATACCAAGTCTTTTTCCCCACTGAGAATCCAAAACAACTTATGTCATTCTCCTCTCTTCCATTTTATTCTCACAACAACCCTTTGAGATAGGTTAGGCTGAGAGTGTGTGACTGGCCCCAGGTCACCCAGCAAGCTTCCATAGCAGATTGCAGATTCAAACCCGGGTCTCCCAGATCCTAGCCAGACACTCTGACCAATCTACTCTGGTTTGATTAAAATAAGTGAAGAAAGAATGCCATGTGGCTTGCTCCCCCCCCCCCCCATTTGCAAAGCAGAGTGGAGAGAGCCTGCCTTTACCCCTAATCATGCAGTCTGTCTGCCAACCCCAACTAGAAGCAAAAGGTTACCCCAGCAGCTGTGTAGGCAAACATAACCTGGAGAATTAAATAGTGTATACAAACTGGACCCATGGTTATATAGAAGCAGAACATATACTGAAAGCACGAGACAATGCACTGACTGGGAGAAAGTGGAAATGTCGTGCACCAAAATGGGAATATCATCTTTGGTTGGAATAAACTGTTCTGGATGGGCAATATCCTTGTGACGTATATCTGCTGAGACACCCTACCCCTTGCAGCTTTCCTGACATCTACTGCCTGGGAAACTGAAACCTGACAGTAGTACATCAGACTGTCAGATCAGGAGATTTCTAGCTCTTCCAAAACGTCAAAAATCATTTGGTTCACAACGTTTGTTATAAAATGGATATGGTTTGGAACTGATCTTGATTAGTGAACTTCCATGTCTCTCATGAGCAGGCCTAACCCAGTAGGCTGACAAGAGAAGAACTTGCAAAGTGGATCCCATAATTATTTAAAATACAGAATAAACTATGGAGCAGAACCTGGCACTTCTGCCAGCCCCTGGGCTCCTGCTGAGTTGTCAGTAGTAGCTGCCCCCATTGACAGATCGGGGCCAGAAGCAAAGAGATCACATTATCTAGAAAGCAAGGTCTCATTTCCTGGGCAATTTGTATACACTTTATGAAAGGACACCAGAGATAGATCTTCACATGTCAGAGTGATGTCTTTTGTCATTCTAGGCACTGACTCACTCATACAGTTTTATCCTCTTCAGAAAATACTCTAAAGAAAGCAAGGATGTAGAGAGGCAGTTGATGTAAATAGGGAAATGTTCATTTCATTGAAAATATACAGGAATGGGTTGTGGGGGGAGGTAAAAGACTTAAAGATTAAGACCGGGAGCACTAACTCATATCCCTCCCATAGGGATGCCCTGTAGGCAGTAGAGGAAATGTAGTAAGTACAACTAAAATTGGATTTCATAATTGCCACTAATAAAGGGGAGAGCCTGTGCAGCAATTTACTGTGCTGTTGGCAAAATGAATTGCTCAAGGCATATTAGATAACACAAATACAGTAAGTAAATGATGATTAAAATAACTGTACAGTAAGTTTCTATATGCTGCAGTACAACTCCCGCCACAGATAGTTTCGATACCCCCCCTAGTAATTCTATGTACAGGTTTTTGGTTTGTTTTTGCAACTTCTAAAAAAATAACGCCTAATGCCTAAATGCCTCCTTATTCTGTAGAACATTTTGTTAGTCATCTTTGATTTTTCTTTGTCTCTCCTTTGGTGAAAGGATGCATGACGTCACTCAGCAGCATTAAATATTAGTAAAGGAACCATAACTAACATTAATCGTATGAATTATGCATAAGCTGACACTTTTATGCACTTTGTGAAGAATTGTGTTATGGGTTATGCAATTTCGCCCCAAACAAGTTCCACTGAAATAACATCACTGGTGAGGTCTCATGGTTACATAACAGAATTACCACACATTTACTAAGTTAATGCAGACAGTTCTTCTTGTCAGACAATCACTTATTTTTATCTGAGGGTTAATGTTTCAGGCTGTATTTTTGCCAAAGTCAATACAAGTTGAGCCAAGGGTCATTTTCATAGCTGCATATTGACCCTCTTCTTCTTGAATACTTAACTAGATTCTGTTTCCTAGCTGGAATGGCAAGGAAACTAACCATTTTAATACTAGGTTCACTGATGAGTTTGCATATAGATGCTAGAAAAAACACAAGTGGTATCATTTAGAAAACAGACGATCAGGCTTAAATTAAGAATGTCCTAATTATGTCTATCCCATCATATAATCAGATAATACCATCCAGGAGATCTGGTTCAAGGCATTCTCAGGCACTGATGAGATTCCTAGTGCCTCCAAAGTGACCATCATTGACCCCCAATAAGCCACCTCTACTGTTGGCTGGCCCTGGAATATGCTACTACCACCTGCCATCTTTCTGTAGCACAGGGATCTTGGCCCTCTGCAGGTCCCACCCCTTCCCTGATTACAGGCTGCTGTGCCATTAGCCTAGGCACATAGCTCAGGGTGATAATGGTCTTCCTATCCATGCACACAAACAAAAAAAACCCCTCTAAAATTCAGCTTCAACAAGGTTGCTTCATCATGTGGCGTTCAACCACACTTTCATAATGAAAAAGGTTAATATTAATTGGTCTACCATTTACTAATCTGATATTAACCTAGAACTGTAACATATACAGTAAAGAAAGGCAGTGTTTGGACCTCAGAGAATCAAATATTTTGTGGAAATTGAAACGCTAGATTGTTCCAGGATTTCACCAACAAATCAGTACTTTCTGCATGCTGAAGATGGAGGAAACCGGAAGCAAGGAAGCGTGAGAACTGTTCATGTCCAAAGGCACATGTTTTATATTGGTGTACATACTTTGTTCCAGTTTTAGGATAGTAGAAAGCCATTTTGAACACATGAATCAAGCCATTGGTATCTCAAGGTCAGTACTGCCTATTCATACTAGCCCAATTTTCCTAGGTCCCATGTGGAAGTCTTTCACTTCATTTACCATCTGATACTTTTAACTGGAGATGCCTTACAATGAGTAAGACCCTTGATCCATCATGGTCAGTATTGTCTACTGTGACTGGATCTCCCTAGATCACAGGCAGCAGTCTTTTACTTCACCTACTAATCGATCCCATTAACTGCAGATGCCAAGAATTGAACCTTCTGTACGTCAAGCAGACACTCTACCACTGAGTCGCAGTTCCTTCTAAAGTGAATAGTCTTAAAACAACATTTGTATCATAAAGTATTTAATTGGTCATTCTAAAAGAAAAAAAAGTCTGTTTCAAAAGTTTCTCCCAGATTTCCAATTTTTCTTTTGAATTTTTAAGATCAGACTGCCCCTCTCTTTTATCCCAGCATTCTCCCTTTTACCCAGGCATTCCTATACCTGTACTAGACTCACTGGCATGGACCTTCAGAAAGCAAATTTGGTATTTGCTCTGGCATCATATTCAAATTGAGCTTTAGAATACAGACTTACTCCCTAACCCTATCAAAGCCACCTGGATTGTTTTTTGCTCCATGTGGATTCTATACTTGATCTTAGTTAAAAGGCCGCATGGATTCTAAATGAAATAAATATCAATATATGACTGTGAAATTCCTTTTTTTTTCCTACTTAAAAATACAGCAGGATCTTCACCCTTTTATATATATTTCATAGAAACTGTCAATATTCTTTGGGGGAATGTTTGGCAAAACGTCACAAATGGACTGGAAACAGTGCTATTCACTCTATAAAGCCCTTAACTGAATAAAAAGTGTGCGCCTCATGTGAAATACAGAAGCCCTGTTATTATTTTCACAATTCGTTCCACAGCCGAAGAGGGTATCTGTGACATTTCCCTTAATTTATAGACCTACTTTTAACATCCAGTCCAGGAATTCTGCCCTTTACTAACAAATTAAATGCTCCAACATGGTTTCTTGCCTGCTCACACTCATGCCCATCTGTCAAGATGGCTTAGTGCCTGATGACAAGGGCCCATGCCAGTTCCATTTGGTCATAAGAGTCAGAACGAAAACAGCTTTTGATGGGCAAAACTGCTATCATCGGACTTCTCGAAACTGACTTCTGTCTTGCAACACAACAATACCAAAGCAACAGCTAAATACAGAAAAACTGAACACATAATTTCCCTCAAAAACTGGACATAATTTCCCCCAAAGTGGACACATTGCTCCAGAAAGAGAGGTTTCTAAGATGTGTAAAATATTGCCCTAAAATATTATTTATAGGAGCTCATTGCAATTAATCTCTGAGCCAAACTACATGCGGTCCCAGGACACCAGCTGCAAGTTCCCGGTAGTAAATCAATTTAGAAGTACTGCAGGGGGTTGATTCTGGTCAGTACTACAGCACTGAGGAAGAGGGGCTCCTGCCTTCTCCTCATGTTGCTTCCTAAGCCATTTAGTGGATGTACAGCACCCTGAGGGGGACAAATAATGGCCCTGGGGGCTGTTTAATGTCAGGAAAAGGGTGTGAGAAAATGGAAAAGTGCCTCCTTCCCCTACATTGTGACCCCCCCCCCCCCGAATCAATCCCCTGTGGTGCATCTAAACTGAGTTGCCATTGGGAATTTGCAGCTGCTGTATGGTTGCAAATCCCAGTAGTAATCACATATCAATTTAATGTAACCTCTGATATTGAAATTAAAGAGTTTGGCAGAGCAGAAAGATCTTGCAAGGTCAGTGTAAGGATCTCCAAACATCCCTGTCCTTCTCCCACCCCCATCCCCAGCAGCTATTTCTGACCCCAGAAAAGTTTATTCTTGGAATCACAAGATCCATGTTTTAAGGATGGGTTAAACTTAGTGTAGAAATTTGTTTAATTGCTAAATATGTAATCTCATTTATTTTTACTAGACTATCGCTGAATATTCAGAAATATTTTGTTTCTTATTTCAGAGAGCAAGCTTATTTCTGAATACTGTAATAATGATGTTTTATTTACTGCTTCTATATCTGAACAGTGTGTTTTTATTAATACAGATGATTCTACTCAATGTATGCAACTAGGGTTGCCAGGTCTTACTTGGCTGCAAACAGGGGTGCTCCTGCCTGGCCTCAGGATCTTCTGGTGTGCATGTGTTCCATGTGCACTGCGATGATGTCATCCAGAGGAGATGTCATTGCACCAGGCATGTCATGCAGGGGACACTCTAGCATTTGGACAAAAAAAATCTATGGTCAGCATAGAGTATTAACCCAAATGCTAGAGCATCTCCCGCATAACATTCCTGGCACAATGATGTCACCTCCGAGTGATGTCATTGCGCCAGGCACATCAGGTGCAGCAAGGTTCTTTGGGGTGGGGCTCCCCTACCAGCCAGCTGGCCACTGGTGGATTGGAACCCCCAAAAGAAGGGGAACCCCCACCCCAAACAGTGGGATGGTGACCCTATATATATAGCCCTCTGTGATATTTGATAACTTTTGGTGAATTTACACTTTCCCTTTACCCTTTTTCCCTTTTGTATCCCACTTTTTTTGAAAAACAAGAAAATAACTGCAATAAGATCCACGTGTAGTCATGCAAGTCAGGAGGCTGCAGGGGAAGAGAGCAAAATCCCTGTCTTCTGCCTCTTGCATGAGTGGAACACCCCTGGAAGAAGAGGGAAACAGTTTTACCCCCTCCTCACTGCAGCCTCCCAACCTGTATGGCTTTTACTCCACCCAGCTGCTGTGATCCTAGGCTGTTAGGGAAAGAGGAGAGCCAGGAAGATCTGCAGCTATCAGTGCTCCCTGATGATTGATTCCAGGATCTAACTCTAGATCTTAGTTGGAAGCCTGTTTCTGATACCCTTGCCCTCTGGGTGAAGTGGGTAGCTACCTGGAATAGGGCTTTCTCTATGGAACTCCTTCCACATCGCTGTTTATTTGGTGCCCATTCTGGCTTTTGGACATATGGCTACTGGCAAGTGATGGGAAGCGTAGGGTTGCCAGATCTAGGCTGAGAAAGTCCTGGAGATTTGGGGATGGAGCCTGTGGAAGTCAGAGACATAAATGGAGTACAGTGCCATAGAGTCTACCTTTCAAAGCTGCCATTTTCTACGGGAAAATTGATGTCTGTAGTCTGTAATTCTGGGCAATCCTCCAGGTCCACCTGGAGGCTGGCATCACTAGACTTTCCAATTTCCGGGGGGGGGGGGCTGGGGCTGGGCCAGAGACATTACAGGCCATTGTCTCCAGGGGAGACTCAGCACATCCTGGAAAAGTTTTGGGGGGCTCTAGCTCCCCATCCCCCCTGAAGTTGACGCCTATGGCTTGACATCTGGCAGCCCAACCCAGCCATTCCATCTAATATTCCAGAAATACTCTTCCTTTTGTAATTATAGTTTAATATCTTATATATCTGGTGTTTCACATTCAGCAAACTTTGATTCAGTACTTACATTGAAATTATGGTGCACCAGAGTAACATACATTGGTGGCAAAGAAAATGGGAAATAATTTCTCGTTTATAATTAGGAGATGTCTGTGAAATGGAGGTACTATTTGTTTGTCATCCCCAAATAGGCCTGCCTTGTCTCAGGCACTCTATTTGACATGTGACATTAACTCAAGGGTGTTTGAGCTTTACTCATGTCCTTAGGTCTGTACAGTTATTTCATCAAATGCTTTTCTTTTAACTAATACACAGGAACAAGGATGATTGTTTGAAGGGGGAGATTAGGACATAGAGGATTTGCATATTATTGGTACACACTAATCACAGTACACAGAATCACAGACTGTGAATCCATACACACTTACTAGAGAGAAAGCCTCATGGTCCTTTTTGTGGGACTTACTTCTCAATAGAGATAGAATTGAGACACAGGACTATTAGGCTGCAACTTTATGGAAGATGACTAGGAAGTAAGTCCTGCTGAAATCCAATGAGAATGTAAAAAATAATATTTTAAAAGAATGATCAGTACTATCATTGCAAAGCTTAGTAGACTGTTGACGTTTAGTACTAAATGTGCATTGAGTATTGACTAAAATGTTGACTATATGTAACTGCCTTATATGACTCAGACCATTGATCTGTCTAGCTCGTTACTGTCTACTTTAACTGACAGTGGCTCCAGGCAGGGACTGGTCTTTCCTACCATCTGAGATCATTCAGGTGGAGATGATAGGGCCTGAAGCTGGTATCTTTTTGTATGCAAACCATATGGAGACATGGAGCCTCCTGCTAAACATCAAGGAAATGGGACAGTAGCAGAATAGGAAGGTGAGATAATAAAGAAAGACACTCATAATTCATGAAGGAGTATTCCAAAGAACTAGACTTTAAGGCAGGATCTGATGCAAAGAAGGAGGTGGTTTGACTCAAGGGGAGACATAGTAGTGGGTTGACAGAAGATTCTCAAATTCAAAACCTGGCAGAAGACTGAAGGACTAGAAGTTTGGTATTAATATAGAAAAGGGTAGGAATACAGTGCAATGTTAGGAATACAGTGACATAACATATGAAATAATGGCATAGCAGGAGAATAGCAGGACAGAAGGCTTAAAGAGGAAGTTGCTGACAAGATATAGATAGAGTATAGACCAACACATTGGAAGAGGGAAAGGCAGGTCTTGGAACAACAATGAGGAAGAAGTGGCAGGATGTGATACTAATTGGAATGGAGGAAGAAGATTAATCAAAAGCAGCACCAAGAATGTGTGTGTAGGAGGAAGTGACACAAGAGGAAAACAAGAACTTTGTCATAAAATATGACAATGACAGAGTAGTGTGAGAAATGGAGAATTTGTGTGAAAAGATTAGAAAGTATTGTCTGTAGTAATTCTGAAGTCTAGCCAGGAGTGACCAGGAAAGCAATGATTTCCAAATTGTGAGTTGGGACCTGCTACTACCAGCAGTGCTGCATTGTTTTAATGCCAAACTAGGCCTGGGGAGGCTTGGGTTTAGCTATGAAACTCATTGGGTGCCATTAGGATCAGTCAAGATCTCTCTGCTAACTCAATTCACATGGTTGTTGTAGGGATGTTGCCCCCAGTTTCCTGGAGAAAGGTCAGGATAAACAGATGTATAGGTAGATAAGCACACCACTGAAGGAGATGCTGGGAAAGGTAGTACTCAGAAAACAGTAAGGCAGTGCAGGGTATTTCTCTGTGATGGCTTCCCAAAAGAATTTTAAAATGTATTTATTTAAATATTTGTATGCCACCAAGTATTTACTCATTTGAAAGAGCTGAATATTTATCAACATTTGTGGATTTTTTTCTAGTTGTAGTGTTAACAAATTATATGAATCAAGTTTAGTCAGAAGCATATTTAATTGAGTTTTTCCAAGAGTAATTAGTACTTGTTTGATTGTTAATTAACAACTTACTAATGGCCAATAGTACAGTATGATTAGATTATCTCACTTAGATATTCCAGTTGTGAGAAATGAATGTTAACCATCAAATCATTCATTAACTGATTACTGCTGTAATAGTCTGTGGGACATGGTGGCTTCGTCAGTATACCAATTTGCCTGCGGTCTTTGTTTGAACAGAATCAGATAGAACAGATTTATGACCTAACAGATATATTTAAGGACTATGAATACTACTTCCTTTCTTCTTGTGTCATTTTATCTGTTTTATCTAACATATATGAATTGTGCCACTGACTATCTTTCTTATACTGGTTTTAATGGTACAGGTAGAGGATATTATAGCATTGGAAAAAGTGCAGGAAAGGGCAACTAGAATGATAAAAGGGTTGGAACACTTTCCCTATGAAGAAAGGTTAAAGTGCTTGGGGCTCTTTAGCTTGGAGAAATGATGACTGAGGGTCAAGGTTTACAAAATCATGCATGGGATAGAGCAGGTAGAGAAAGAAGTCCTTTTCTCCCTTTCTCACAATACAAGAACTCATGGTCACTCAATGAAATTGCTGAGCAGTCGGGTTAGAACAGATAAAAGGAAGTACTTCTTCACCCAAAGAGTGATTAACACATGGAATTCACTGCCACAGGAGGTGGTGGCAGCTACAAGCATGGATGGCTTTGAGAGGGAATTAGATAAACATATGGAGCAGAGGTCCATCAGTGGCTATTAGCCACAAGGTATAGATTGGAACTCTCAGTCTGGGGCAAGTGATGCTCTGTATTCTTGATGCTTGGGGAGGGGGGGAACAATGGGAGGGCTTCTGTTGTCCTGCCCCCACTGCTGGACCTTCTGATAGCACCTGTTATTTTTGGCCACTGTGTGACAGCGTGTTGAACTGGATGGGCCATCGGCCTGATCCAACATTGGCTTCTCTTATGTTCTTAGGTTTAGATTTGCTATTTGCCTGACTGACAAAATGAAGACTAGCACTTATAGTACTGGGCAGCAACAACAAAAGAAGTAGCATAAAATTGTTGTACAGAGCCCCCCAAAATAATAAAAAGCTCAGTAGCACCTTTAAGACTAACAAACTTTATTGTAGCATAAGCTTTCAAGAAACACAGCCCTCTTCTGTCTGCATCGGACGGAAGAGAACTGTGTTTCTCAAAAGTTTATGCTACAATAAAGTTTGTTAGTCTTAAATGTGCTACTGGGCTTTTTACGAAGTTGTCGCAACAGACTAACACAGCTAACTCCTCTGGATCTATGACCAGAAAATAATGTTCTTCTTCAGCACCCATACAGTAGATCTGAGTAGCACACTAATTAGCAGGAAGGAATAGCCCCTACACATCCATTAGATAGAGATGTCCATGGCTGAAGTTATAGCTTTTTTAACCAGAAAAAATAGGCAAGACTTTGAACCCATCGAGCCCATCACAACCAGTGGTGCCTCTGGATCATGGTCATTAACACTGACTACTGAGTGACTGATATCTTTATGGATATCAATTGATATGTCAATATATTATCCTGAAGCAAAAGATTTGGGCTTGGGCTGTTTCATTTGTCATCTCTACCAAGATAAGTAGATCAGTCCTAAACCCTGGATGGTCGTGTGGCACTAACATAGCTAGTCAGTACCCCATGCTTTCTCAGCACATAAAGAAATGGTAAAAAAAAAAAAAGACTAGTTCAAAGGATCTGGGACCCTAGCAACTGTACTGCAGACCTTAGTGGCACCAGTGGCACCATTCAGTCATGGCACAATGTGCCAGCAATGGCTCTGTGTCCATCATATATGGAAGAGACCAAACAATGCACAGGGATGTCAGCTCACCTCCCATAGATTACCTTGTTCTCACCCATGCACAGAACAGAACAAAGGTTAGGATATAAGGCAACTTATCAGCTGTGCTCTACAGAGGACTGTAACAAGCCCCATAGGGGCCCTGTAACTACCACACCCCAGGGAACTAGGCAGAACGTGGTTGAGTCCCTTCCTACAAACACATGCCTTTTTGAAAGGTGGACACTTAGGTTAAAAAAAAAGCATTTTCATGCAACATCATTTAGATACCCTAACTAGAGGTAAAGGTAAAGGTTTCCCTTGCTCAAAAGCCAGTCGAATTTGACTCTAGGGGACGGTGCTCATCTCTGTTTCCAAGCCAAAGAGCCAGCACTGTCCGAAGACGTTTCTGTGGTCATGTGGCCGGCATGACTAGATGCCGAGGTGCACACAGGCTATGACCATTTAAGGTTCAGGTCTGGGGGGGATGCTCTGAAGAGCAGCTTTTTTGAAGGTAAAGTAGACACACACATTAGAACAGCAACAAGAGATCAAACACCAGCTGGTGTTTCTATCATCTCCCTAATAGCTCAGGAAAAAGCACTCATTTGAGAAATATGAGTGGGAGAGTTGAATCCCAGTAAAGCAGAATATGGGGAACAGCAAAGCTCACCTTTTGGTCACAGCAAGCCAGTCAGCAACACCAACAGAAGAAGGCAGGATTAGAACCCATACACCATGCATTTCAGATAATTCAACAAATTACACAGTAAATTGAGTACACAAGGAAAAAAGACACATCATGGGACATTTGGAATATGCCATTGCATGCCTCAGTTCATGCCCTGCATGAGATTAGCTTCAAGAGAATCCTGGAAGGAGCTCCAGGCACAGCTCACAGTTGGGATGTTGTACTGTCAGACAGAGTCACTGCAGATGCATGGCTCATGCTGATTGGTTGTCCCATATATTACTAATTTTACTTCCCATCTTCCCATGTGGTCATCCTTCCACAGGATTCATAAGGTTACTGCTACCTACTGCTATTCATACCAACAACCCTTGTTTTCAATTTCATTTCCACATCATAGGCTACATGGTTTATCACACATCAGCACTGATCAAGGCAACTGTGAACCCAAAGAAGTCTCCCCCTTCTCCCTGCAGGCATTGGAGGACTCTCTTAGCTGTCTCACAGCACTTTGCTAAAGGGAGCTGAGGTTAGTAAGGAGCAGAGAGATAGGTACAGATCTAGCAAAACCCATGAAAACACAGACAGAAATTTGACATCAAAAATGGCAATATCATTGCTGGAATTACTGCTGTCTGAGATCGCAGATCTTTATGGATTACAAGCAGAAAGTGTGGGATGTCATTAGACAAAGTGCGGGATGGCATCAATCAAAGTGGTAGAGCTGTATGAGCCCACCTGGCGTCCCCACAAAAAACATGCCCCACAAGCCAAAAAATCCTTGCTATGGGCCTGAACATGATTATGAGACTATGGGCCTGAACATGATTATGAGACTGCCCCCTTGAAGAGCTAAGCCTACAGAAGAATTCCAACACTCAAGACTCAAATCCTTCAATTCTCCTTCATTTTTCATCTCGGCAAAATGCAGTTTCATTCCTGTCCCATTTTTTTTCTCCTACAAAACCCCAGCATATAGTTTACAAGATTTTTCCTTATAACAACTCCAATTGATTTCAACAAAATATCAGTAAAAAACACAGCTGGGCAATCTCTGGTTCTCATACTGTGGAAGCCAGTCAACAAGTCAATTATGAATCTAGCAGATGTTTTCGCTCTTGAGACTACTGGGAATTTACATGCTCCAGGACTCAAATGAGGCCAAATTTTCAAAAGTGGCCTTAGAAATGGAATAGTTCCCAAGGGAAGTGTGGAAGAACTATTGCAAGGGACATTTATTAGAGACCAAATAGTACTAATTTTTAATAGCAAAGGAACACTGAGTAGCAAAAAAGACAGGTGCCACAGTCCACCAAGGGCAATCCATGTTGAACAGGGCCTGTATCTGGCTGCAGATGATCATCTGGTCTCCATTAAAGAAAAAAAAAGTCTGAGAAAAATGTGACTTATTCACATGCAAGAAATATGAAATTATTAAAGATGGATATCAGTGCAGTACACGGACATCCAGCATGTTAATACATTTTATATTCCCTTGTAGTACAATGAACTTTCTGTGGGAGAGACCCTTTTTATCTACAAGTGATTAGTATTTAGCAGTACTGAGTTCTGAGGCCATTGGATCACTGGGGAGCTGAAAGCAGTAAGCCACAGATGATTATAAGAGTAGTTCAGTCCTGTTTTGACTTAACGTTAGTGCAACTCTGTATTATTATACAGCAAAAATAATATTATTGTCACCTCTCACAACACCTGGCTCAAAGCAGGGTCAATCATCCAGGATCATCAGAATGGCACTATTTAGGAAGCTAGTGTTTTTCAGGAGAACGTGACTTCTTTTGCTCAGTAATGTCTGCTGGTCAGAGATGGCAGTTCAAGCAGAACAGGGAGCCAAAATGCAGGAAGACATTAATAATGTTGTGTAACTAGGTATTTTTGTTTATAAAACTAGGCTTGCCATTTGCCCCCCAGTGGTGGGTAACCCCCTGTCCTTAGCACTAAATACCTTGCCCTTCAGAAATTGAGAAGGAGAGGGGGGGAAATGGCCAGAAAATAGCCTCCATAGTGCTGCTGCAAGAAGTCCCCCATGTCACCTGGAAGTGATGTCACATCCACTCCAAACTCCACTTTGCCCATGCACTGCTCTCAAAATCTAATGGCATTGCTGAGGCGGTGTTGACAATCCCACAAAAAAACTAGTTTCACAAACAAAGGACCCCATTTTGTAGCACTGGTTCTAGAGCTAAGCACTTGTTCCTATCAGACATATTAAAGACTGCTGGTGAGTTGTTTTCTTCCCTCAGAGTTATGCACTCAGTCAAGATAAGAATGGAGGCAGCTTGTCACCGAAGCTCATAAGCAGGAGGAGCTCCATCATTTCCTGCCTCCCAAAACAGAAAAGGAGGTTGAAGGCTGTGGGATGGGAACAAGGCCACCAGAGCAGTGCCAGTGACCCTAAAAACAAGCAGTCTAGGGGCCACTGAACACAGTGGTGTGGACAATGGATATTGGCTCACCCTTTGCCTCATCCCACAAGGTGCCAGCAGTGTAGGAGGAGACAACTGGAGAGCTAATGCCAATTACCAGGAAGGATCTGAGCCAAGTGGGCCCTGATGCTTGACCACTACCAGCCCCCTAGGGCAGCAGTCCTTCAGGAAATTTTCTTATAAATTAAATGGCCAATCTTCCTATGGCTGGGACTCAGCCAGGTCTCCTGGGTTTTCTGCTCAGTTGTCCTCAGGTGACTATGTGAATATCTAGAACTGTGCAGCGCTTTCCAGACTATGACTGAAACATCTGTCTAGCTTACCTGGCCATAGTTATTCTACTGGATATGGATAACTGAGAAAAATAAAATATATGTTGTAGGGAAAGCTACAAGAAAAGAAAATGTAGTACTAAAGTATATTGCTCAAAAATGTATTTATGGCAGCAGATGCTTACTCTTCTCTTAACCTATGAAAGCTACTATTGAAAAACAGCCTCAGGATTTAAGGGAATTCTTTTGTAAGAGAAGCTTGTATCTTTCTGACCCCTAGTTTGTAAGAGAAACTTATCAATGAGAAAATTCTCTCCATATTTTTTTTAACTTAAGTCTTAAACAGTTTCTTAACTGTAGCATAATAGCAGCTCCATCTGCATCTGGAAAAGCAAATGCTGAGGGTCTCTCATCTTAGGAAAATTTGTTATTCTCTGACAGACCACCAGAAAAGACATTGCACAAGAATGAACCGTCCATTGAGCTTGTTCTACCCACACATTTGGATTTGAATGGAGTACAGGAAGTTTCCAACTCACTCTGATTGCCATGAAGAAGTTGCAAAGAAACAACCTCTCAGGCTGTACAAGACTTCTAAGATCATAACTAATGCAGCAAACTGTACCCGGAGGCAAAGAGGCAGAAAGACCAAGGGACCAGTAAAATATGTTCATGGCAGCCTGCTTTACTAAACAAGTAGGGAAGCTTCATTCTGTACCAAATTAAAGTTCTGGGTGGTCTTATATATAAGATTGCCATATTTTGAAAGCTCTTTTGTGCGAATTCAGAGCCAGGAAATCTCTTTGTGGTTCTTTCAATTCATTCAATCGTAGGATTTAATAACATGTTTTAATTCAAATGTAGGCCGTCAGTTTTTATATGAGAGATTACAGCCATGTAACAAACTGATTCTCTCTCTCTCTCTCTCTCTCTCTCTCACACACACACACACACACACATAAGTTTGAACACTGTGTTTACAATTTTATCCTGGGATTTCACCAATACCCAGTAGTGTTCCCTCTAAACTGAGTTAGTGTGAGCTAGCTCACAGTTTTTTAGCCTCTGGCTCACACATTTTTGTTTTAGCTCAGAAAGGATGGCTCCAAAGCCAACTAATTTATTCAGTAGCCAAATCACTTGCTCACAACTTTAATGCCAGTAACTCACAAAATAGAATTTTGGCTCACAAGACTCCACAGCTTAGAGGGAGTACTGCCAGTAACTGCATCTTCCTGGTGCTCATGGGCCAGGCTAAAGGGTTTCACTACAGCAGACAGCATATAACCCCTGCTTTGAGACACATATATGCATAATGTATACTTAAGGAATATACAGCCCAATTGTAAACACGTTTCTTGGAGGAAAGTTTCACTATTAAGATATTTTAACTGTGCAAAACCAGAAGGTCCAGCAAGAGTGGTTCTACAGACTCACTCACACTCAGGGACTCGGGCAAAGGGCTCTTGAGCCTTGTCCTAGGGTTGTCAACCTCCAGGTGGAGCCTAGAGATCTCCCAGAATTAAAACTGATCTCCCGACTACAGAGACCAGTTCCCCTGGAGGAAATGGTAGCTTTGGAGAGGGAACTCTGTGGCATTGTATCCCACTAAGGTTCCTCCCCTCCCCAAACTCCACCTCCCCTGGCTCCACTCTCAACTCCTCAGGAATTTCCCAATGTGAAGTTGACAACTCTGCTTGTCCCCCACCGCGAGCCAAAAGCAAGGAGACTTGAGCAAAACCTTTCTTTAGGCACCTACTCACTATCCTTCCCTCTATCTTGACTTCTTCATAGGAAAGAACACCCCTTAAATGCATAGCAGAGGGGTTGGCCTCTGGCCAAGCCCCGACTATTATTTAAAGAAAACAGGTGAAAGAGCCCTCTGATTGTGTCCAGTTTGTTGGGGAAAAGGGGCTGTGGGACATACTACAGTATCTGGTGGGGGGGGGGGGAGTACCAAGGGATACCAAAGCTAGAAAGATAACCTTCAGATTTGACTCCTTGGCCTCTTGTAGCCTATTCTCAAAGCTGGCTTTTGTTTTCAAAAGGCCGGTTTAGGATAGCACATTTAGTGAAAAGCAGGAGAGGCCACTCTATACTGTGGTGGCACAGGGCTGAGAAAGACTTCTGACAGGTGACGAAGCCACTATGAGTCAAAGCCAACAGTATAGAGTGAGCAGTCCATTCTTATATATCTTTCATTGACTTTTGCTCAAAATAGTATTTATTTATTTATTTATTTATTTATTTATTTATTTATTTATTTATCTATCATATTTATACCCCGTCCTTCTTGCGAATGGGCTCAGGGCAGCTCACAAGGGCACAAGGCCAATTCAATACATTATAAAACAGATAAAATCCGCATTAAAACAATTCCAATAAATACCCTAATTTACAATAAAATGCTTCCAGTTGTCATTTACTCAGATGGCTATCCAATGGTTAGGTCCGAGCCCCCTTTGCCACCAGGCCTGGGTTGCGCTAGGGCCAGCTGCCATCACAGGTGTCGTTCATGATGGGTGATATTACTGGTGTGGTGGCAGCTCCTATTCAAAGGCCTGGCGGAAGAGCTCCGTCTTGCAGGCTCTGCAGAACGGCATTAAGTCTCACAGGGCCCTGATCTCCTCCAGGAGCTCATTCCACCAGACAGGAGCTGCCACCGAAAAAGCCCTGGCCCTAGTTCCAGCGAGCCTGGCGTCCCTGGGGCCTGGGACACAGAGTCGATGACATGACCCGACCGAAGTGCCCGCTGGGGTATGTACGGAGAAAGTCGGTCCCTTAGGTATGTTGGACCCTGGCCATATAGGTAAGAACCAGCACCTTGAAGCAAACTCAGTATGCTATAGGCAGCCAGTGCAGTGCCACCAGTACAGGCCAGATATGGTCCCGCCTTGCAAAACCCATCAACAGCCTGGCCGCGGCAATCTGCACCAGCTGCAGCTTCTGGGTTTGCACCAAGGGCAGCCCATGTAGAGAGCATTACAGTAGTCCAACCTCGAGATAACTGTCGCATGGATCACCGTGGCTAGGTCATCACGGTCTAGGTAGGGAACCAACTGCCGCACCAGCCGGAGATGGTAAAAGGCTGACTTGGCAGTGGCTGCTACCTGGGCCTCCATTGACAGGGAGGGGTCCAGGAGCACTTCCAAACTCCTTACCCACGACGCAGGCACCAACGGTGCCCTGTCAAAGCTTGGGCAAGGTACATTAGATTTATAGAACAAAAACCCCTGTGAGATCCACTTCATATCTCAATCCTCCTGACCTAATCCTGCCATCTCAGGCATCAGTATTCTGAAAGTGATTAGTCAGAAACAAAGGCTATCACACTATGGGAATTTCACACTACACCTTTAAAAACGTTACTGAACCAGCTTGGAATAAACCAGTACAGTAACGGCCGTTTCAGACAGCCCTTCCCCTAGCATTTTGGAGCCGTCTTCGAAGCAGTTTGCCATTTCATACTGCCGTTTTTTTTTTCATGCCTCTTTTCACCCACATGGGCGATCTCCATCATTTTTTTAAAGAGCAGATTTAGAACACTATAATGCTATAGCATTATAGCGACCCCATCGGAATGCCTGGGCTCCACTGAGAGCCAACTACTTCAGGATTGGTACAAGAACTGAAGAATGCTTAGGAGGAGGTTTCCACGTAAACTGGCTCAGGAACACTTCCCCAACGGGAGAGGCACATTTCTGTGTAAAAGGGCCAATATGTTCCATTAGGGACCCAGTACTAATATGGTTCTGTGTGAAATGCCTGACAGAAACCGTCACTGAAGAGTTCCTGAAATGGAACATATTGGCTGTGTGAAATTCCTCTATCTTTGTTAATCTAGGATGGGAAACTACTCCAGATAGACTGTTCTTTTTTTAGTATCAATCATAATTCTGGTTTCAGTCTTCATTTTTGTGGGGCAGTGAGGGATGTGGGAGGGGGGTAGTGACTAAGTAACTATGTGTCTGACTGGAATCTTGTCCAACCAGAACACTTAGCTCATGTTCTTGCTATCTATCAGTGCTTGTGGGCTGGCATTAATGTGCACAGCATTTTCCACAATTAGTTGGCTAGCTCAGTGGCTCGGGGAGGGCTCTAACTCTACATAAGAGGAGTTGTTTCTAGCCCGAGGTGTTCTAGCTATTGGCCATTAGCCTAACTGTAAAAAGGTAAAGGTAAAGGTTTCCCTTGCTCGAAAGCCAGCTGAATCCGACTCTAGGGGGCGATGCTCATCTCTGTTTCAAAGCCAAAGAGCCAGTGCTGTCTGAACACTTTTCCGTGGTCATGTGGCCTAACTGTAGGCATAGACAAATACCTTGCCTATAGCCAAAGGTAGAAAGGCAAAAGGTAAGTGGTGCACAGACAATTTGGGGCCTTATGCATGATAATTTAAATAGGTAAAGCTTTGCTTATATACTCTGTAGGATGGCAAGGGCTCTCATGCCAGTCAGAAGGGCAGCTAGAGACTGGTCTTTCTGTGCTCCATTCCTTTCCCCCTTTTGAGTGAGGTCTATTGTGTCCCTAGCTGCTAACATTTTTTTAAAAAAAGAAAGAAAATACAGGTACCCCTGGGGTAAGGTAGGATAAGGCTGTGATCACACACTCCTTTAGATCCAATATAGGTGCAAATGTCTGATGGATCTATAGGGGTGATCAGACAGCAACATCTGGGAAGTTTCCTGCAGTCATCAGCAACCCACATTGCTCCACCACGGAAGTGGAGTTAAAAGACACTGGGGAAAGTCTGGTGTTATCTGGATAAGGTGAGCCACAGGCGGACTTTCCCCTGTCTGATCACTCAAGCATACTCTCATACTGTGGGAATAGTCTGATCAGGCCATCCCAACTCTGTGTCATGTTTTTCCCCCCTTCACAGTATGCACATCATCGCATACACCATAAGGGGCCCTCAGTGCAAAGGTGCGATTCTTTGATTGCTCGTTTATGTGCAAGGAAAATAAAAGGCAAAAAAACTCACAATGATTCACCCACAGTTGTGTTTGATCACAAAGTGACAGGCTGTGCCCACAGCTTCAAAGGGCTGTGTGATCTCACAACTGCATGTAAAATTCCTCCAGAGGAAATAGCCTCTCTTCCCCTGTGCTTCAACTGGTATGTGTGACCACAGCTTAAGATAAAGATACTCCCCCTATTGTCTTAAAGTAGTTGTGTAAGGGTGATCTGAATCAAGTTCCAGTGCACAAACCTAACTCTCACCCACCCACAGTGGGGGTTAACAGAAATACTTCTGCATTGTGGCAACTGCTTGCAACAGTCCCAGCACATGAAAACTGCTCACCAAATTGGTTGGCTCTATGGCAGGGGGAGTTTCCTTACCATTGTCACATATTTCCAGCAGCCACTGGCTTGGATGTGGAAGAGTGTCTAGGTACTGAAGCAGTCAATGGCTGAGGACAGACTGGGAAAAAGAAGCGCATTGGAAGTGGGGCAAAAAGCCCCGGGCCAAGTTATCACAGGGCTTTCCATTTGCACTGCGTAGACTGATGCGAGACCATACCAGGGAGGAGGCGGAATAAAGCATTCACACTGTGGGGCAGCCCCTGGTGGTGCTGCCATGGCACCACACAGCTTCGGTCCATTTCACCAATGTGAGCATAGGCGCATGGCTGCAGCAGCCGGATCAGTGGGTTCACATTACCGGCACTGTTTGATGTGCAGCTTATTTGCATCCACACTGCCAGGAAGCAGGATGAATATGCACCCAGACGGCTTGACACCAGTTTCACCAGATGTCTTCTTAAAGCACGATGAAAGCACTTCAGAACTGGGTGAGTGCAGCACAGCAACACCAAGCAGCTGTGGCTGTCTGAACGGGCTCTCTTAATCCACTTGCAAAGCAGCCGTATATCGGGCCAAATTGCCAGTCTGTCCTCGGTCAATGTGGTGAACACACATAAGGCTGCCTTATATAGATCAGGCCCATTGTCAAGGCAAAGGGCTTTCACATCACCTATGACCTGATCTTTTAATTGGAGATGCCTGGGATTGAACCTGGGCACATCTGCATACCAAGCAGATGTTCTGCCACTGAGTCATAGCCCCTCCCCAAGTGATGTTCACTACACAGAATCACAATGCAAAACAGTTTCCAACACCTTCTGTATGGCAGCTGGTATGTGAGAATTAATCTTCATCAACAGGGAGAAAGGAAGAATTTGACTTGCCACACATACATTTCTTCAGAGAAAGGCTGTGCAAAGTAGTAAGGATGGGCCAGTGAGGAAGTGAAAGCAAGCAAAGAGGGGCCTGTGGCCGTTGTGTTCCCCTGAGCTCATAATTTCTCTCAAGATGCCTGAAAAGATCCTAGGGACCAACCAGCTGAGCGTAAATTGCAGCCAAGCAGACATAGAATGACATATATTTAAAGCTGCATAGATATGTTGCCATTTGGGAGCCGTCAAGTTACAATGGTTTGCCCCTTTCTTTACACTTGTCCATAAGTAGCAAGTGTGTCAATGAATTTATGCAGCTAATAACAGTGAAAATCATAGCCTGGATTCCTGTTTTCCCCTTTCTTCGTTTTTTTTCCTCTTTCGCTTCTTTTTTGTCAGATCAGTTTAGTGCTTATGAATGATACTAGATTGACAGTGCTGAAAACCAAAGGTGTATGTATATATAGATTTTTTTTACCACTGAACTAGTATGAAATGAGCACTGGCAGAGCAATGTACCTTGGCAATTTTCTAGAGGCGAGACACTAGTTCAGTCTCCATGCACATTCATAGTCATTGGTTTCTCTACTGGGAGTCATTACCTACCAGAACTGGATTCAAGCAAGTTACCTAGAGGTGAAAGGCTCTGTATGCTGCCGCTAGCCCAATATCACAAAAAAAAAACCCTTCCAGGCTTTAAAGGTCCCCCCCCCTCATCCCAAGGTTCTTTTCACCTGTCAACATTCTACCATCCAATCAAGCATCATGCAAATTTAGATATGTTACGTCAAGACGTAAGCATGTTTGTTGCAAAGAACTGGACAGAAGTATTAATGAAATTAATAACAGAAGCATTTTGTGGATAAAACTCTTTGGGCCAACCACAGAAATGAGGCTAGAAACTAGAAAGCCAGTGTGGTGCAGAAGTTAAAACACTGGATGAAGACTGTGGAGACCCAGGTTTAAATCTTCACTCAGCTATGAACTGTAATTAAGGAGCCACCCTATCAAGTCTGCTGGGGCCAAACTAGATGACACAGCATTCCCAAACCGGCAAGGGGACATGGTGCCGTTTTAGAGCTTGCCATTTTTAACATTTGGAAATATCATGAGAGTTCAGTCTTGCTGGAGATTGTGGCATGCAGGGGACACAGGAGACCCTGTGGCATTTTCTGAAGTTTAAAAAAAGCTCACAAATTGCACCAAGTTCCCATGGCAAACTTAGGAATGTAGTATCATCCAGTTTGGCCCTTAAAAGTAAGTCCCATTTTATTGAGTGGGGTTTACTCTGAGAGGATAGTGTTCCTTGGATTGTAGTGTTAATGAGTTAGGGCCACCACACAGTGATGTTATAAGAATAACATGAGGGAAGGGAAGACAATATGTGCCTCCCTGAGATCATTGTAGAAAATGTGGTATAACAACTAGGGATGGGCATGAAATGCAAAAAATGCAGTTTGGGGCCAAATCAAGAACTGAACCATGAACTGAACTGGTTTGCTGTTTGATGAACTGGTTTGGTTTGTGGTTTGTGGGCCCACCCCAGGAGCCCAGGGTGGGGGAGGTGGCACAGACAGGGAAGGAGGCTGCTCCAGCCTGGGAACCACATGGTTGAGCTTCCCCTGTGGCTGGCCTGCTTCCTGCTGGGCCTGGCTTTGCCACCACTGCTGGAAGATGCCCAAATCATGTGGTCCCTGGGTTGGCCTCCCTCACTGCCAGCACTACCTCCCCCTCCTTGGGCTCCTGGGGTGGGCCCGGTCACTGTACTGCCACTGTGGCCTGTGGCCACAGCCCAGCTGCCACTGTGCAGCTCGCTGCGGCTGTCTCCTTTGCCAACCACCTCAGCTGGCTGCCCTTTCTCTGCCACCAGCCTCCACTGGCCTCCTGGGTGAGTTCCCAGTGAAAGGTTGGGGGTCATCCACAGGTAATGGGGGAGGGTGGGTGAATGCCTGGACTCTCCCAGATCACCGGGTGACAGATGGGGCTTTCCCTGTTGAAGTGGCATCCGAACCCAGACAGGCTGCTCCCCGTTTCCCAGCTATCTTGTGTACTCCCAGCCACTCAGCTGTTTTTGCAACTTTCTGCTTGAGCCCAAAGCAGGAGTTTAAAGGGACTCAGAGTTCCTTTAAATCCCTGCTTTCTACCCTGGCCAGGAACTGGCATGAACCCCACAAACTGCCTTAAAAGTTCATGGAAGTCCGTGATGGGTCCATGGTTTGGTTCCAGGACAAAATTCATCATGAATTTTTCTTCATGATTTGGTTTATGCCCGTCCCTAATAACAACATTTAGATAAATAAATAGAAACCACTTCCAGTTCACTTGTCAAATTTCCCATTCTGTACACATCAGGGAAAAGAGCTGCAAAGAATATATATATATATATATATATATATATATATATATATATATATATATATATACAGTTTTTTCTCATCAGAGACTCTTTCTTCTCTCACCTCTCACTATGCCCTGATGCACACTGACTAAAGGCCACTGGGAAGAAGTCCAGTGTGCTCATGGACCAGGGCATAACCCCTACTGGGGCCACCCCATCCCAAAGTGAAGGATGGACTGAGCCAGAGACACAGGGAAGGATGTGCCTTCCTGGCCTACCCTCACTCAGCCCACCTATGCCTGCTTCAGCTTCACTGTGCTGAGGGATGGCATATGCCCTCCCAACCTTAGTTCCCAACAGCATGGAACGTGCCCACTCAGACTACCCTAACCACAGTGAGGGATGGGGTGTGCCCTCCCACACTGGCCTAGCAGCATTGGGGACAGGATGAACCTGTCCAGACTTACCACTGCAATGGATGGGATTGGTCCACCTGGCCTCATCCTGCCCAGCTGCCCTGCTTGACCGGGCACCTCCTCATGCCTTGCTAGGCAAGAAAATCACTCTGTTAATGTATGTTTTACTCTGCTGCTACACCATCATAATAAATTATTGATTGATAGCTGGGCAGATACTCACTCCCTTCTTTGGCTAGGAGTGGGTCTAAAGCAAGTTCAGGTCTTTTGCCAGGACTCGATTATGCCTGTACAGTCATCAAGCTACTGATGGTAGTTTCTCAGTAACAATACAGGCAAAGTCATTTTCATTGTTTCACAGAAAGAATTGTCTCTGCACATCTTTAAAGTTGTGCCATCTTCTCATAACACAGAATGTGACTGTTAAAACGGCGGTAGGGTTTTCTCACATAAAAATGAAAGCTCATATTTTCTCAACTCTAAGTTCCATTCTCACTGCTAACAAGCTTATTAGCCAGTTTGGTGTAGTGGTTAGGAGCGCAGACTCTAATCTGGGAGAACTGGGTTTGATTCCCCATTCCTCTACATGCAGTTCTCTCAAAGCTGTTCTCTCAAGAGCAGTTCTCAAGGAGCTCTCAGTCCCACCTACCTCACAGGGTGTCTGTTGTGGGGAGAAGAAGGAATCTGCCTGAAATGGATTACAAAATCATAAAAACAAACCATTGAAAGATATTAATTAAAATCCAGCACAACATAAACTGCACAACATAAAAATATAGATGACTGACAGCTTAAAACAACAATTTCCAGGTTAAAATAGTATTAAAGTATCAACTCCCATAATTAAAAGCCTGGGCAAACAAAAACATTTGGCCTGACACTTCAAAGAAAGCAATGTAGGCATTGTCAGTATTAGAGACACATAAACAGTGAACTGTCAAGGAGCTGTCAGTGAGATCACTGCAGACATGTTGGTACCAAGTCATATGACTATTCTGGTTAGAACTGGACAAGACAGGTGTAGTCTTGTATAGAGGTATGACTTGGGGAATGACTCAGCATGGACCTGATTGGCCACTGAGTACAGTGAAATGTATATATTTGATATATGTTGTATAGTTCTTCTCTTCTCTTCTGTATTGGTGGCTGGCGAAGCACTTTGATCCTCAGCGCAATATTTGTAAATAAATGTACATAAACTGTACATAGCTTTGTCTCGTATTTTGGAGTCTTCAACCTCTGCTACAGTGCTGTTTGGCACAGCTCACACATGCACCAACAGGCATTCCATAAACAAGGTGCCACTACTGGAAAAGGCTTGTGTCTAGAGCCACCTGCCTCATTCCTGAAAGTGAGGACACAGAGAGGCAGGTCTTGTGAAGCAGATCTTAACTGATGGGCTTGACCATAGGGAAGGAGGGGGTTCTTCAGAGACCTTGGCTTTAAGCCATTTAGGGGTTTAAAGGGAAGAACGAGCACTCTGAAAGTTAGCTGGAAACAAATGGGCATTCAGTGCCAATCTTTTAGCACTGGGGTGATAGCAATCCCTGTATCCCACTCCTGATTATAGCCTGGCTGAAGAATTTTAGATAAGTTGAAATTTCTGGACCATTTTCAAAGGCAGCCCCATGTAAAGGGCATTACAGTGCTCTAACCTGAATGTAATGACAGTATGCATGAACATGACCAGATCATGCTTTTCAAGGCATGACCCAAGCTGGTAAAAGGCACTATGTGCCACAGAGGAGATATTGACCTCCAACTGTGGGCCAGGACCCAGAAGCATCCTCAAATGCCAAACCTTTTTCTTCAGGGGAAATGCAACCTCCTCTTGGACAGGCTGACTCTTCAGTCCTCAAGCAGGTTTATTATTGATCAGCAACATCTCAGTCTTATCTGGACTGAGCTTTATTGGCCCTCATCCATTGTCTCCAGGCACCTGTTCAGCACTTCCTCATATCCATCTGGCTCAGCAGTTAAGGAGAAGTAGAGCTGTGCGTCATCCACATACTGGTAGTACCTTATTCCAAATCTCCTGATGCTCTCTCCCAGTGGTTTCAAAACCTCAGCTTGGGTTACCAGGCTGGGCAATCAGCAGGAGTCTGCAGGGAGTGGGGCATGAGGGGGTGCGTATGGTGATGGCATGATGTCACTTTTGTGGAAAACCTGACAGTGATGCCATGCCTCTCTAAGAGTCATTGGAAACACTATGGCAATTCCTAAAGAGGCATGATGTCACTTCTAGGTTTTCCACAGAAGTTACTTCATGGCATCAGCCCAACGGTGATTTTATTTTTCTCCTGCCTCCTTTCTGAGTGGCAGTGGAAATTACAGGCTGCTGATGGGAGACCTGGCAACCCGACCCTCACATACACACACGTGTGTATATTACAGTGCAATATTTTGGACTACACAATACTTTTTAAAAAAAATCATACTGTTTTCAGTGATTTTTCCCACAGTCATTGCAAAAATATTCATTTATTTTGCCTTGAATTGCCCTCATTCTCCTTCGGTGATGCAATTCTGTAGCTTAATCTGACTGGCTGGATAGCATTGGGGCATCATTTCATTCACTGTGTGATCCCTGACTGAACTGGATTATTCATAAAAGGAAAATGGCATAAAAGCAACAGCAGTCACTGGAAACAGTGGCTCATAGCAAACAATGGACAAAATTCTACCCAACCTAATTTTCTAGTTTCCACTTGAAACCCCAAAATGGAAGCTACTCAGTGTAGCTCCAACAATAATCTACTTTTACTAGAAATTTAACACGATGTTTTTATTAGTGAGCCCTATGACAGTAAATTCCACAGATACAGTGTTTTTGGTGCTAATGCTCACACTCATGCTCGACCAAATACTGGCCTCTGCTGTCTTTGAATCCTCCCCCCCCCCCCATCAGAGTTGCTCACATTTCAAAGATATCATGGATCTTTTGTCAAATAAATAAACAAAAGCTTGTGAGAATTATTAGCTAACAATAACATGCAGTACCCTGTTGTTTGTAGGAACATTTAAGCTGCTAAATGGGTTTGAAAGCTGGAACAGATGCAAGCCAAAATTCTAATCAAAAGCAGACCAAATCATGCTATCCACTGTATAATAAGACATCGCTCACTCTGTTTTCTATATATTTTCAGGCATGTTGTTAGCTGCATTTATTACAAAAGTTAGATGCCTATTTGGAAGCTTTCACTTCTGTGAGCTTGTGATACTTTCTGTGAAACAAGAACCATAAATCATATCGCACTGGTTTGAAAACCATGTTCTTCCAGATAACTAGCACTTGTCACTAGATTGTCTAAAGGAAGGGATCACCAAAATACAGAGCAAGAGGAAATACAGACTGTTTGATAGAGTATTTGGGTCAAATAAGTCCCCAAATTATATTATGATGTATGAAATTCACTTTTTTTCCCCCAAAAAGGGTTTTTTTTCACAGTTGCCTTCATATGTATTAGCAATCATGCACTGTGCATAAAAATAGAAATTGCAAGGAAACGTATTAAAGCATTGCATATTTTCATTAATGAATTAAATGATTGGGGGAGACATGGATACTATTTTACATGTTTATCATATGTTTTGTAGGCTAGATAAATATTCACGATTGTAACTCTAACACTCTTTACACTTACCATACGCTGCACGACCTATTCCCCAGCCCTTTTTTCATGTGGGACAGATTTTAAATAAAAAAGAAATTCCTCTTGCTTCTTACAGATTGCAGTTGATTAAATATTCCACTGATAAAGGGTAAGCAAATGTCAGATTCAATATAATAAAAAGAGAAATGAGAGTTCATACAAGCAGCAAAGCAAACAATCCATTTTCGTACTTTATTAGAAACATTTATTGCCATAATGACTGCATTATACTAAGCAAGCAGGTAGAACTAGGTGCTCCGCACAAGATATTCTCAAATATCTTTATTTTGATGATTTTTATATCTCTAATATTTAGACAGATGTTTTATTTCCTATAATGTAGTCAGGGTATGAAACACTGTAATTTCTGTTACTACATCTAAGGATCAAAATTGTACTTGGAAGATCATGGCCTGTCATTGTGATTTCAACAATAATGGTAGACCATTAAATGCTCAATTTTTCTGCTTTGATTTTATATTCCCAGTGGTAGGCTCCTTTAGATATAAGACTGCAGAGCTCTGAGCACACTGGCAAGTGCTCTGCCCAAATTTGCGGAACACATTGCCAGTGTAGTTCTCAATTATTTTGCTCCCCACACAATTTTATAGATACGCAAGTCTGATCCAGAGCCTAAATAGAAATGATGAGGATGGCCGGGTTTTCCTCCACAGATCTATACTGCTGCCCAATATTGGTGGCATATTATCCAGAGAGCAAATAAGACATTGCAGCCATTTGAGCAAAGTACCTCAACAAGAACAAAGACAACACTACCTTTTCATCTCCAGAGTCTGTGTTCAGGATTTAACCAAAGGATTTTAAGTTCAGTAGCATTTTTTTGAATTTGAAAAAGTGACAGAAAGTTGAGAGAGAGAGAGAGAGATGCCCTGACCTGGGTAGCCCAAGCTAAGCAGAGTCAGCCCTGACTAGTAAATGGATGGGAGACCTCCATGGAAAACTAGGGCTGGGACTCAGAGGCAGTCAGTGGCAAATGACCTCTGAACATCTCTTGCCTTGAAAACCCTGCAGGGTTACCATAAGTCAGCTGTGACATGACAAACTTTCCACCAATATATGATAAAATGGGATAATCACTTTGAATGCTCTGAGGTACAAATACGGGGTTCAGGTATGATAAATAATAAAATCTTTTATCTGAGTAGACACCAAAGAACTGTACCCTGTCTGAAGACTTGAAGCCTCTAGTCACTAAGGTTATGCTGATGATGAAGGAAGAGAAGTTAACTCTTGGGATACAGGCAAGGTGTCATGAGTTATCTGATAAGCAGAACTATTCATCCTCTTTAAACTTCATCCATAATCCTTGAAGACCAATGCTTCTTCCCAATTGATATCAGGGATCAGCATAGACCGGTAGTTGCTTTAGTACCAGGGTCATGGGACTAACCAATCACACCCTATTCTCTACTCCTGATAGCGGCCTGTAGATAATCCCTTTTAGAAGGACTGGGTACCAATCTCCCTCCTTATGTTGGTGTTCATATCCTACTATTGGTGGAAGCAGTGGCTCCTTCTCTACCAGTTGGTCAAGGAGCAAGCAGCAGCGACTGCTACATGCCGCTATTTACTCACCTGTCTGACCAAGCAATGATAGCTGTTATGAACAAGGACAGCAGCCATCAACTAGTAGTAAACAGGAGCTGCACATCCTAGGGGCAATGGCTGTTCATTCACCCAGGCAGATGAATGAGAAATAGTGATTATTAGGATGAGTAGCTGTTATTTCTTTGCCTACCTCCATCTGTGCCATCATCTCTTGGAATGCCTTCGTGGGCAGCTTCTTGCTAAGGCCCCTCAAAACTTAAAACAGGCCTTGGCTTTCTTGGAAGACTTGATATGAGCCAAAAGAGTTCATCTGAGGGGCCATCATTTCAGGAGAGAGCAACATTCACAATCAGAGGGTAACACAGACAAATGCCCATTTTGGTGGGAGTTCATCATGCAAGTATGTACTCCATCAGTCCTAAAAAAAAAAAAACTTTCTTCATATACCCCACATGTAGTAAGAGGGAAAGTATACACTTTCCCTAAAGAAATGGTTTCTGGTGTATTAGATAGATTTTTGATGTATTTAACTAGGAAAAATTATTGCCAAACCCTCTCTTTTCATTAACAATTATCATTAAGACATTAGTCCTCCTTGAACTGGCAGAGATCCAAAATTTGCAATTTCTACAAAGTATGGGACAGATTCATTCTGTGATTGGTAGGACAGTATATTAATTTCCAGGATTTATAGCAAGAAATGTTAGGTTATGGGCGAGTGCAGTAGATGTAACTACCTTTTATGAAGAAAATGTATGGAATAATAAAAGCTGTACTACTCACAGAAGAACTAATGTAGATAGAGACTTGGCAGTCACCACTCAAGAAGAGCAAAGATGCAAAAGCCTCACTAAATATTTGGCCTTTCTAAGAGTTTGAGGATTAGGAAGAGGCTGATATTTTTGTATTAAAAGAAATTAACAATATAGATTTTTTTTTTCACTTTCAAAACCCCCCATCCTATCTGACCATTGTATTTTTATTCTTAATAGCTGAGCAGCTCTTTATCAGTTGTGACTGGTATATGTCTTGAAGCCACATTCCTTTAATGCAAGGTTGTATTTATAAAGCATGTGGTTTATGATTTCATTCTCTCCAAAGTATTCTGGTCAAGCTTACTATGCATGTTGTGTGGATTAGATGGTTGCACATTAGCCCATTACAGGCCACTGTGGTTTAGCTATGTATTGAAGAGAAGAAGAAGAGATTGGATTTATACCCCGCCCTTCACTTGGAGTCTCAGAGTGCCTTACAATCTCCTTCCCTTCCTCTGCCCACAACAGGTGGGGTAGGTGGGGCTGAGAGAGCTCTTTAAGACCTGCTCTTGAGAGAACAGGTCTGAGAGAGCTATGGCTTGGCCAAGGTCACCCAGCAGCTGCATGTGGAGGAGTGGAGAATCAAATGCAGTTCTCCCAGATTAGAGTCCGCACTCCTAACCACTAGCCAAACTGGCTCTCAGGTTGTGCCAAGTTACAGGATCCAAATAGGATGTCCTTTCCTGATCATTCTCAAATCTTCCTAACTTTACATTAAACCATTATGCATGGGGTTGTAAGCTGTATAAAATTCTCTTGCGTGTGTGTGCATGCTCTCTTTCTGGTCTCTGACACAGAGGCATAGGAGAGAATTGTGAGATGGGGAAGTCTTGGGAGACAGAGACATACAGGGGCACGATCATACGCAACCATTTGCCACGGAAGAGGGACGATTCACCACCAGATTAAAGCGGCGTGATAATACCAGCACATCTGGGAAGCGTCCCGCAACCATCGTCAAACCATCCCAAACCATTTTGATCCGGTGGGGAATTGTGGTAAAAAGCTACTAGTGAAACTCCAGTATCAAATGGTTTGCTGCAGTTCACAGCCGGAGTTTCCCTGTGTGATCACTCCAGCGCCGAAGTGTGGCATTGCAGTTCGTGTGATCACAAGCTATCCCAAGCCACACTGTTGTTTCCCCCCCTTCTCCGTGTGTGCATCATCAAAAGCCCTTAGGGTGGGGAGGCGATTCATCAATCCACCGTTTAAGTGCCTCAGAAACTAACCACACACACAAAAAAAACTTGCCCACCATTGTCTGATCACGCAGTGGCAAGTTGCCCCGGCAGGTCCACAGACCTGTGTGATCACGCAACTGTGGGGCAAATTGCTCTGGAGCAAAAAAAGCCTCGCTTCCCGTCCGGATTATCTCACTCATGTGGAAGGGACCACATTGTAATAACATAGCCACTGAAGTAACTGTAAGTTTGGAATCCTCTTTATTTGTTAGTGAAAACAGTAAGTAGCAAGCCATACAATATATGAACAACTTTAGTTTGTCAGGTTCAATAATATATTATCCCAACATTCAGCTAATGGTCTTAGAGATGTGGTTCTTTTGATGGCAAATTGTGGCAAGGTATAATATAAAACCATGGATTTGTGGGTTATTCATCCCATATTTTTGCCCACTTTGCAAATTAAAATAATGTGTTCAGTTGTTCAATTCTTTTTCTAGTCTGTGTTCTAGCAACATTTGGTCTCCAATCCCAAAATTTCCAAAGTATCTTTTAGTTCTTTTGAATGTTATTATTGCAGTCATTTTAACTAGGTCACCTCCCTTCTCTTCACTCCCATGACAAACCATAATGAATGGATTCCTTCGTAAATAAGGAGCAACATCTGTGCAGCCTAGCAAGTTAGGCTGGTGTAAAGCTGATAGATGTGGACAATGAGAACTTGACCATTACCTGTAATATCCAAAGAGACATATTTTTCTCTTCAGTCTTCAAAGAGCAGAATGATTTCATTAAGGTCCATGAAAAATGCTAGTCTAAATAGGATGTTAGCACCTGAAAAACAAATATAATGGGAATTGGTGACTGTATTTAGTTCTCTGGACATTCCCTAAAAAGCTCAATTCATACTGCTTTAAAGGTCACACAAGAAGATTGGAAATCCTATTGGAAGAAAAAAGCCCATTATCAAATGCAAATTGTTACCCCATAGTCTATATTCTTTTCCATATATTAGATCTCAAATCCTGTGTATTCTAAAACCAGTAGTAAAAAAAAAGATCTAGAAGAAGTATGTCAATTAAGCAGATTAAAGGAAACTCTAAACAGGAGGCACTTTGAGACCAGTGAAACTCAAATTCAGGTAAGAATACTGCCAAAAAAACTGCTATGAAAATGAAGGCTTAGCTTATAATATTTCACAAATTGTCATGCATTGCTTTTGCTGTTGTCTGAGACTTCCTGCTCAGCCTACTGTGATTTGAATACCCTATTACCTGTCACCATCTATGTTGTACCTTAAGTCACCTTTAAGATTAACCACTCTTTATGGCCAGTTTAAATGGCTATGTGTAGCTGCCACCCAAAATAATTAGTATGTTGTATACAGTCTAGTAAGCCCCTGTATCAAATGAGATTTCACAAATTGTCATAGTTTTGGGAAAATTTGCCCTAGTCATGCAGAAGACCACAATACTGCCAGAACATTTTTAGCCCATTCTAGATGGATTTTCAGTCTGGTGAAAAGTTTCCGCCGGATAGCTCATTGGGTCCATTGTGGGATTGACAAACTCCTACTGAGGACATTTTTGTCTTGTTTTTATGGTCATTTTAGATTATTAATGTGCTGCATCACAGCTGTTTTCTTATTTGATTTTGTGAGCCACCTTGAGGGCTTCTAAAGAGCTGAAACCTGGACCACGAATTTAAATGTAAACACTTGATTTGGAACTTGGTCTGCAACAAGTCCTGCTAGATAGAAATTGTCTGGCACCACTTTCTAAACTGTTCAGATATCATCCTAGAATTGCAGCATTTTATATGCCTGCTGGCCTTCTCTAACCTAGCCAAGATAAATGGGCATCTAATCATGCATAAGCCAGTTTGGTGTAGTGGATAAGAGCGGTGGACTCTAACCCAGAGAACCGGGTTTGATTCCCCACTCCTTCACATGCAGCCAGCTGGATGACTTTGTGTCAGTCATGGTTCTCTCAGAGCTGTTCTGTCAAGAGCAGTTCTCTCAGAGCTCTCTCAGGCCCACCTACCTCACAGGGTGTCTGTTGTGGGGAGAGAAAGGGAAGGAGATTGTAAGCCGCTCTAAGACTACAAGTGAAGGGTGGGGTACAGGGCCGTAGCCAGGAATTTTTTGGTGGGGAGAAATTAGGTGGGGCCCTGATCTAATCAACACTAATTTAATTAACATCCCAACAAAAGTTGGCTCCTGCAGCCAAAGTGGAAAGGGGAGGAGAAACTGGAGAAGGAGGAGGCGGAGAAGAAAGCTGCAGCAGGAAAAAGACCCTTCCAAATGGAACGTCCAGCATTCAATGCCATCTACTCCCCTCTGACTGCCCTGTTCACTGCCCTGGCACTTACAAACATGCCCGCCCCCAAACAATGCCAGCTTCGAGTCCCTTGGCCTCTGGCTCAGCATCCAATTCCCCGGCTCAGCCCAGAGGAGGTAGGCAGGTAGGGCAGAATGGCACACCGGTGTCATGTGTCATGGTGTTATAATAACATAAGAGAAGCCAATGTTGGATCAGGCCAATGGCCCATCCAGTCCAACACTCTGTCACACAGTGGCCAAAAATACCAGGTGCCATCAGGAGGTCCAGCAGTGGGGCCAGGACTTTAGAAGCCCTCCCACTGTTGCCCCCCAAGCACCAAGAATACAGTGCATCAATTGCCCCAGACTGAGAGTTCTGGGAGGTATTCATGCCCCACCTGGAGGTTGGCAACCCTTTTAATCTGCATGACTCTGGGCCTGTCACAAATCTCTCAGCCTAACCCACCTCACAAGGTTGTTGTTGTGAAGATATAATGGAGGCAGGGATAACAATGTGAAAAGCCACTTTGGGTCTTGATCAGTTAGAAAGCAGGATACAAATAAAAAATAAAACTGTCTCTCCTTTCTAAAGAATTTAATCCTTTTAGCCATATCAATTCTCTTACCTTATATGATACACAGCTGCACTGCATATGATACTATCAAGGATTACCATAAATAGTATTATCAATGCATTGTTTTTGCATTCTTGAAGGCCAAGCAATGTCTCAGCCATACGACAAAATATTCATAATTCAATTTGGGGTCTGTTTGTTTGTTTTGAGCACTGAGTTTATTTTTTAATCATTTTTGTACGTGCAATAGCACTTAAATTATTAGCTGGGATCCCAAAAAAGGGCCACTCCTATTTTACATATTTTGTGTTTTGTGTCCCCTGCAAAAGACAGATGTATTGAATCCATCTCTCTTTCTCCAACCCCCCCCCCCCCCCAGCAGTGCCTCTGTCCCTAATAGACCATTGGTGCCACAATCTGCAACAGAAAAGAAATAATCAGTGCGGCAAATTCTTCCATTGATCCAGCAATTGAGCCACTTGTCCCATCTACCATACAAGTGTCAGAGAAGGAAGCAAGGGTGTGCCCCTTGGGAATGCAGATACTGAAATGTCATTTAGAGGGAAAGCACATGCTCCAGTGAAAACAGCAGAGAGTCTGGGTGGCCTTAAGATTGATGCTGTTGCTGCATTAAAAGAACAGGCCCAATAGAGATTCAATAGTTTCTCTTGGCCCTCCACTCTGCAACCTCTGCCACTTCACAGCAAGTGAAACAGAGCAAGATTGTAGATTAGACTGAAAAGGGCAACGCACCAGCAGAAGTCCCACACACTTTCACTTTTCTGGCTTCTTCCAGACTCTCAGATATCATCGGTTGGAATCCAGAGGTTTTGTGAGGCTCCCAGTTCTCTCCCTGGATGAGAACTGGAAAACCCTGTCACATATTACAGAAGACACTGAGGGTGCAGGAATACATTTCTGCTTTTCTCTCTTTTGTGTAACATGTATGACAGCTAGGGATTGAAAACTTTACATTTAAAAAGTTCAGAATTATTTTTCCCTTCTGGGGTTTAGTCAGAGAAAGAATACCAACAATCAGCCAAACTGTTATACTCCTAGAGTGCTATCCTAAACCTCTTTAGGTCTCTGATCACCAAGAAAAGTAGGATAAAAATAATCAACTAAATAATAAATAAATAAGATATGAACTCAATGGGCTTAGAAAGGTGTCCTAAGTCTTCTTGGGATGGCACTGTTAGATAGATTTCTTACGTGTAATTCAAACTCCTGACTCTGTCCTCAGTCTTTAGACCCCTCATATCAACCATTCCCCTATTAGGATACCATTGCAGAAATTGCCAGCAATAAAATAAACTAAAATCTGCCATTATATTTATGCCAAGATTATCTCTATATAAATGTAACCATATCATTTTTACATGGTTCTAGTCTTGATCCTTTTCAGCATGATGAAGCAACAGCTTATATTCCCTCATTCAAATGTCGGCTGCAGCCACTCAGCCATTCACTGGCTGACCATGTTTCAGCACTCCATTCTGTAAGGCTGTAGACAGTACTGGATTGCCTGTCAGAGTTTTTCTGAAGTTTACAGAGATAACATCTGAGCACTTGGCAAATGTGCTATCTCACTAAGAAGAATGACTGTCTAAATACGGCTTCTGTGGCTGAAAAGTCTGTGCTATCCTGTTGTGGTTCTGATACAGAACAAAGGCTTCTTCATGGATGGGCTAGTGTTGTGTTTAGATACTGAGTTTAGTTTGAGAAGGATCCTTCTCTTACAGCTGCTTTGGAGAGGAAATTGCAGTGCTGGCCAGTTGAAGAAAGTTGCCCTGAAGATTTTTGAAGGACTGAGCCAACCAGATGTATTTCTATTATAGCAGTGCAATAGACAGAGCCCTTCTAATTCAGGCTTGGCTGATGAAGCAAAGCTTACAAAGTCTATGATCCACAGAACCTATACTATTGGATTATAGTCATTAATGTTTTCTTTGTGAGAGTTAACCATTTTACATTATATTGGAGATTGAGTTTACTTTTGCTCTGTAGATCCTGGTTTTTTGCTCCTCTCTATTTTTACAGTAGGATGGGTTTGCTCAATCTAAACTTCCTGAAACTTGAGAAGGTGGTAGTATTTTTTTTTTTTACAGATTTATTGATATTTAAAACTAGGATTTCTGTTCAGGACAATTTATCACAGCAAAATATACCATTGTTGTTAAACAAGGGAGGTACTATGTAAAAAATTTCTTTTTTAAAATACGTGGTTTTTTACTTTTAAAAAACAGAAAAAGAAAAGATAGGAATACAGAAAAAGAACGGGAGGGGAATTGCTCATATACAAAGAACATTTTAAAATATTCACAGACATCAAAGATCATTCAGCAAAATAAGGCGTGAATAATAATGCAGGTATTTTAAATATTAATAACATATAAAGCATATATGTATCAAATACAGAAGAAATAAAACATTTTCTATTATAACAATTATATTGATTTTTATGAAGAAGAAGAAGAGATTGGATTTATACCCCACCCTTCACTATCGAAGGAGTCTCAGACCGGCTTACAATCTCCTTTCCCTTCCCCTCCCCTCCCCACAACAGACACCCTGTGAGGTAGGTGAGGCTGAGAAAGTTCTGAGAGAACTGCCCTTGAGAGAACAGCTCTGAAAGAACTTATGACTGACCCAAGGTAGTAGCTGCATGTGAAAGAGTGGGGAATCAAACCCGGTTCTCCCAGATTAGAGTCTGCGCTCTTAACCACTACACCAAACTGGTTCTCTCATATAAGAGGTTTTATATGTTTTAAACTATAACTTTAACACTATGAGCAGTAGTACACATAATAATATATTTCATTTTGCATATTAAGAAATTATAAAAGTCTAAAACAGTAATACGATTTCTGAGCAAATATAATATTAATATTATTAATATAATATTGTTAATATAATATTAATACTATATAACATTACATCTAACAGAAATATAAAGCAATAAACTATATTTCAATTATATTACTCCAGAACAGATCAAGTGACAGATATTCACTCCCCCCCATTCAACCTTTGTCTAAATAAGCATAAAAAGTTTTTCATTTATCCTCAAATTCCTTAGTTGGTCTTTTTTATATAGTTCATTAGTCTTGCCATTACTGCATATTCAGCCAGCTTATCCTTCCAGTTCTCACAGGTAGGGCACTCTTCAGCTTTCCACTTGATTGCTAATACTACCTCAGCAGCAGTTTACATATATCTGAATAGCCCTTGTGAGGGCTTTTCCCCCATATAGTCTGGTAGAATTCCTAACAGCATTGTCTCTGGAATCATATCAAAGTTAATTTTTAAGATTTTCTGGATTTCAGCATGTATATCTTTCCATTTTTTTGTCTTTTTACAAATCTACCACATGTGCAAGAATGTGCCATCTATCTCTTTGCATTTCCAACACACCCCTCTGTAGTTTTTGTCTGTCTTTTAAATATATTTGGGGGTGATGTACCAACAAAACAACATCTTGTACCAATTTTCCATTAGTGCTTGATTCCCAGTGAATTTTATATCTTTTATCCATACATTTTCACATTGCTGGAGTGGTATTTCTTTACCCAAATGTTATGTCCATTTCATCATGCATATTTAACCTGTTCCATTTCTATATCATATTGAAGCAATAATTAGTAGATTTGTCCTAGTAGATGATCATTTCATTGTATAACTATCTTTTCAAATTCAGTCGTATTTCTCATCCTGTCTCTGTCTGTTTGAAAGGCTTCTTTAAGTCTGGAGACTAATTGAAAATAAAATTAGCCATTGTATATTTTTTACCAATATTTAACTTCTTGTGAATTTATCACACCTTGATATAGTACAATACAAACTTTCAAGATGCTAAATTCTGTATGACTGATACCAATGATTAAAAATCAGTGCTGTGCACTTAATTAATATAAAAACCATCACTGAAACAAAGAAAAAAGCACCTTGTGGCACCTAAAAAACTAACAGGTATATCATGGGATGAATTTTCAGTAGTCTACATAGGTTTGTTAGTTTGATAGTTTTGCAGCAATCACCTAGAGGAGCACTACTATGCCAACACCACATTAGGGATAGTGTAGTTAAATTGGTGTCTTAAATTCTTTCACTAGAGAAACTGACCAGAACAAAACTTTCACTTTAAGAGACAGAAAGCATAGCAAGAGTACTGGAGTCTATAGGCTACACAATCAAAATTCATCAATTATGGAGCAACCTGTTCACCATGCCTTTGTGTTAGCCCTAGATGGAAGAATCCAATCCACATACGGTAACCCTGGCACACTTTTATCATCACCATGCTTTCCATTCATTCAAAACAGAACTTGGAGAAAGTAAGCACAAACCAGCACCTTCAAAGGTGTGACTCGCTTTGATGCAAGTATTAGGATGCCTCCTCAGCCCTCTGTTCAGATCACAGATTGTAAATGTGATCCTCTGGCTTTGAAAAAAAAATGATTGGGTTTTGGACATTAGAAACTAGATTGAAAGAGTTCTGCACGTGGACTTGATTTGTCTAAGGCTGAGGACAGACTTGAAGTCTGCAGCACCTCCGCGGCGCGGCAGACTAAGGCGGGGGGAATTGCCCCCGCCGCGCAGCGTTCGCACGCCGCCGGAAGGAAGCCGCCCGCAGCGTTCAGACTGCGGGTGGCTTCCTACGGCGCTGTGCGAATGCCGCGCGGCTCCCCCTCCTGGTGCACATTCACACCCGCCTCCGGTGGGTGGAACGCACGCCGCAGCAGCCAGAGCACCACTTTTAAGTGGTGCCCAGCTGCTGCGGGAGGAGCGCGGCGCCGGACACGATGCAAATACTGTTACTGCTAAAAAATAATGCACGTACAGCTTCTGGGCTTGAAGAAACATCTTCCCTAACTCTGGGTGGCCCCATTGTGTGGATTTTTTTTTTTTAGCCATGTGGTGGGGCACTAACGGGAATCAATAGATGATGATCCTATTGAGTTGGAGTCTTATTAGTCATTTTACACAGCATAGAATTCCATATCAGCTCCCACAAACTCTGCAGTTATTTGTACCTTATTTGAGAGAGTGAGAGAGAAAGAGAGAGAGAGAGATCCAATTTGACACATAGCATAGCATAAAACATTTCCATATATTTAAAAAATTCTAAAAGATTTCTTTTCTTAAGTCCAAAGATAAATTTTAGCAAAAATGCATGTTTAACAGTTTATTTTAAAATATAAAGGCAGTTTAATCCAGATAAATTTTTATATAGGGAAAAGTAAGAAATTAACAGCCTTAAGTTTAACCAGTAGAACATGTAATGATTTCAGCAGTATCACCCCTTTTGTGGCTGTCATAGATGAAAATACCAGACCTATGGACAGATCTCACCAACTCAATTTTTTTTAAGTAAAAGAAAGAGGTAGAACACCAATTGTGCAGCTTTCCTTTCCCTTCTTACCTGTCCTCCTCCTCACAGTTTTGAAGAGAAGAAGAAGCATCCAAGAACAAAGAGTCTCTGCCTCTGTCACACAGCCAGGACTCTCAATCTGGCCTTTGATGACCATGAACCTATAATTTATGATTTACTAGTCACCCAAATGTCATCATGATTTAAAGCATCAAAATTCTGCCAAATAATTATCAGAGCAAGAAACCTAGAATACCTACTCTGGGGCTATGATTAAATTAGCCATTTATGGATTTTAAAAAGAAAAGAGACTAAAAGTATTTTATAGTGTAGTTAAAAAAATCATTGCATGACTCCCTCATGTTGAACATTTCCTAATGTCAGAAGCAGGGTGGATGACACCGAAATCATAAATCCAATTGATAAGTGTTAAAAATCACTTTAGTCTGCCAACTTACTAGAAATTCAATAAAATGGTATGGGAAAATTTATTTGTGGGATGTATATAATCTCTTTACATATGCATATAATTTCCAACTACCTTGTATCAAAGAGAGAAAGAATGAATGAGACAGATTTTTATATATCCATAGGTGGGATTGTAATAAAAAATAAGAACACACCCACCCATTAACAGATAGAATAACAATTTCCAAACTGCCAAATGTGAGAGAGCAATCTTGAACTGGGACAAGAGTACATTTACATTCACCAAAATCACACCGTCACAATAAACTGAACCTGCTCACCCCACTGTTGGTTATTGGGTGAGCACTTATTTAGCAGGCCGTGGTGCCTCAGAGGTTAAGATGCTGAGCTGCAGACCAGAAGGTCTGTAGTTTGGCAGTTCAAGACCCTAGTGCTACTTGACGGAGTGAGCACCCATCTCTGGCCCCAAGTTCCTGCCAACCAAGCAATTTGTAAGCAAGAAATTGCAAGTAGATAAGTAGGTACCACTTTAGTGTGGAGGTAACAGTGTTCCGTGCACATCAATGTTTAGTCATGTGCCAGCCACATGACCATGGAAAAAGTCTTTGGACAGCACTGGCTCTTTGGCTTGGAAACAGAGATGAGTACCACCCTCTAGAGTCGAATTCAACTAGCTTTCAAGCAAGGGAAACCTTTAACTTTACCTTTACTTATTTAGCACTAAATTCTGAGCAAGAGATTATATGCACGGAAGTTAGCAGGCATAAAGATGGGGATATCTAGCAAAGCCAGCCTACTTTCTCTGCCTTAAAGGTAGTTCTAGCAACAGGAACTGAACAATGTAACACAATGGCAGCCAGTGATGCCAGGCAAGAAAATGGGAATGTAGCACAAGGCCCTTCTTAACACAGTCCAACCATGGGGAAGTTTCCTTCAGACAGCTGGAAAATAAAGTGTGTGATCCTAAAGTAGTCATGGAGGCACAGGTAAGCATATTGGACCCTTTCAGTAGCAACTCCTTCCCATAATGACTAAAAGTGTACATGGGAGGACCTTGCTTGAAACCTCACCTCAGCCATGTACTTACTAGGTGGTCTTAGGTAATCCTCTCTCTATCAGTGTCTCACCTTCTCTATCTTATCTGCAACAAGGGAGATAATAATTCTGGCTTGTTTACATGGCTGTGGTAAACATAATTGAGATAATAGGCCTGAAATGCTTTGAACACTAATAAACTATGATTGCCATCATTTGCCCTACCATCTCTTGGGTCCCTGTTCATGAACTGGTTGCTTCCCAGAATGAGGGTAAGATAATGTTGATCAGCCTCTCAATCTGCAGATTGAGATTGATGGAAAAGAAGAGCTTTTGTTACAGCGAGACATCTAAAATGAGTTTTCTGTGCTTGAGTCCACACTTATTTTACTGACCTGCACACTGTATGTGTCCATGTGGTATGCACTGATGACAACCATAAAAAAGCAGTCCCATCTGTATTTTCCACAAGCATGTTGTCAGCAGGTAACAAAATGTATTGCTGCATGCAGATATGTGTCTCAAGGTATGTTATGGCATTATATTCACAGCACAAAATACTATACCTCTAAGTCCACTCCTGCATGTAATGGCCTTCTACATCTGGACCAGCTGTCGGCAAATTAAAAGTCAAAAGAGAAATGGCAGTCTTAGCAGTGCGATAAGGGAACACCATATCTTGCCACATTGCCTACCCCTACAGGAGCATTAAACAGCCAGTAAGCTCTCACTCACCCAAACCATTCTGGATTTTGCCAACCAAGAATGAATGCCTAACAGTACCAGTGCTGGGTATAAATATGGAACTTCCAGAATAACCTCTCCCTAGGACTGTGCTTTGTGGCTCTTACTGGGTTGGTGAACATGTTGTTTACCTGTAAGAACAGTGAAATATAGATACGTTGTAATACACCTTGTCTCCAAAAAAGAAAGAAATCTGCATGAAATAAAAGACATCTGAGAACATAAACCCAGTTTGAAATGGAATAACACTACCACAAACACATAACAAACTCTGAATGAGTATTGTAGTTTATTTATAGTTAAATCCAATATGGTTATCCAGATACAGATGAGGGGATAAGACAATGGTAATTAATTTTCTTCACAACATTGGTAAAAAGTACAAGGGTTAGCTCAGTCCTCCAAACTTCTAAGATAGTTGGGGAGAGGAAAAATCATTTAGGCCATCACCTAAGGCTTACAAATAGAGAGGGACAGAGCAACAATACAATAGAATTTATTCCATGCAGTGCAACCCAGGAGATTCACAAAGCAAAGGTATCCTGAGCAGCTGTAGAATGTGACTAATGCACAATATTTCTTTATTTTCTCACATTTCTTTTTACATCACCTGTCCCATTTAACGTTGTATATTAAATTCACTTTTTCACCTCACGTAGTGGGACTTTGGAGAGGTATGAAATGACAAAAATACAGCTTTGTTTTCTACTTGAGTTCTTTTCTGCCTACGCTCCTCCAGTGTCTGACTCTGCTTCCAACTCCATCAGCATATCCAACAGAGCCTGGGGCAAAGCTGAAAGAAACACCCAGTGCATTCAATTTACAAACAGAAATAAACACCTTTTCAGCAGGTTCTACATAATCACTAAACAAAACCAGGGGACAAAAAAAAATAACATTTTTGATGTCGCTGCTGTGTGACTGTGACCCTGTATTTCCTTCAAGAAATAACACTATTACCTAAAGATGTCTAGCACTGGGATCTCAAATAGAATCACAATTTCCTTTCTTGTTTACTAAAAAGCTAATATTTTGGTTTTTTGTGTCACACCTAAGCATATTGGTTTGCCATGTTTGCGCCGTTTTCCTATTCCCTTTCCTATGGGGAGCACAGCTGCTCTCTCTAAGGATCATACCTGAGCCATGCACTGAGAAGAAAGCCATTTCACGGTGCCAGGTATTTTCAGCTCAAATGATACCGAAGCTGGCAAAAACTGAGAACTTTGTGGAACAGCAGCAGAGTGAGTGAAAATGGATCAGATATGAAAATGTCTGAAGCAATAAATTAACACACAGCAGGGGGGGTGATAACTTAATCTTGTCTAGTCCAAACAGTACCTGACACCCATTATTGTTATAGGAGGTGGTACGCTGTAATGGTACTGGAGCGAAAATGATCATTCCCCAATGGCTTGAAGAACTGGAATAGATATGTAATGCGATTCCATGAAGGAACCTCTAAGAGGTTTTACCCTTATTTGTGTGCTGAATCTAGGTTAACTTGCCAATGTGCTTCTTTGTCATGTTTGCTAGATTTTTTTTTGTTCTAACTAGCTTAACTTTATACAGACTATATCAACTCTAAGCATAAAAATAGTAAGCACTGTAATTGTTTTAAAGCTATCACTTTGCAGGTTTGTGTGGGCTATACAGCTCACTAGGATAGGCTTAAAACATTAACATAAAAACAGAAAACTGCATTTTTACATTTCTCTCTCTTTTTTTGCAACACAGATGTGTTAACAGAAAACATGGAAACATAGGAAATGTTTGTGACTCTCTTTCAGTGTTTTAGCACCTAACTACAAGGAAGGAAGGAATGCAGTCTCAAAGGCATGGAAGTACCATGTTACTATTCATGATTTCTAAATTGCTCAAAATCTACTTCTTTTATTTTTATTTTCTATATGCAATATACATTATATAATAACTTTCAAAAGAAACATTGCAAACCTGAGACTAAAATAGGTTTAAATATACCTTGATCATTTACAAATGTAATAATCATACCGTTTAAGAACTGACTAACAAGAAAGAATGGGTGGTCTCCTTTGTCTCGGGAGCGATTAAACCTATTTGTATCAAAGCAAGAGATAGGCATTTAAAGCTACAATGCATTTTTTAATCTCACTCCCAAACACTGCAGCAAAATCTTTAAAGATTCATCAAATACTAACTGAAGATGTTGTTGTGAAATTGGCACAATGGTTAGTGCATAGTGAACTTGTCCTACAATGAAACATTTTGGGCAATTCATATTTACAGATATTCATAAAATAGTAAGTGCTTCTCATATTCTCAGTGATAGAATAGCACCCACATACTCCAGAATTTAATATATTTACCACATACAGAATGTATTGTTCATTTATTCTCAACAACGAGGAAAATTATTTCTATTCGCCAGAGGAGTAACAGAGAACATTAATCAGGAAGCACAGCTCAGTTATATTTGGAATCCTTTAGTCAAGGAAAAAGGGACTTGGCTAACTTAAATTAGTTAAAGGCCAAATAGATTCAGATAGATGGGGCACCATTTGTCTTTTTTCTCTTCTTATACTGAGCAAAATATGAAACAGTTATATAAGTTAACAACATAAGATTTTTTTGTCTGCACAAAAATTATATTATAATTAATGGAATTACAAATGGAAGTAAGAGTTTGACCTATTCTTTACCTCTGTTACAGTCAAATAATGTGGGTTTGGTACTTAGATTTGCTGCCTACTATGTTTTTCTTTCTTTCTTAGCCTTATTCCCTTCTTTAGTTGTCTCAAATTATTTTCCACTGTTGATGTACTGACTCTTGTCAGGCTGTATTCTTGAATATATATATATACACACTGCTACAAATTTTATAAATGATTTTTATTATGAAAAATAACTATTTATTTATTATTTATTTATTAAAAAGAAGTAACCTTAAGTCTGCTCATCTCAGGATGTCCATTTCTATAGCTGCACTAACTTCATCTTTGAAGTAGATGTTATTAATGAGTTTGTAGGAGCAGGTTTTGTACTGAAGTTTCCAGCATTTAACCACAATTACTATTACTGAGCTTGTAAATAATATTCATACCATCCAAATGTATAATACCTCTGACAAATCCCCATAGAGTTAACAAGGGTCCATCATTTTCTGTGATCTGGCTTCCATGTGTTGGCTTGTGATGCTATATTAGATGCATACATACTGATTCCAAAGGCTGGACATCCAGAATCCAGATGACAATTGCCTAATGCTGATTACTGTTAGTCCAGGGTACTAGCAGGATCAGAACAGAAGCAGCAGTCACTGAACTTCTGCAGCAACCTTTCTTAGAAAATTTCTGCAATAACTGGTACTTTTTCTTTGAGACACTTCCCATTTTGGAATGACAGCCACTGGGGAATCCATTGTCTAGAAGAACTCTTGTACCATGTATAATTCTACAAACTGGTAACTATGAATGAATAAAATCTGTGTTTGTGAAGCTCCCTCATAAACAAATCCTACAGTCTTGCTCATGAAAGTGGATGGATCCAATAAACTTTTCCCCTCATTCTCATCTACTTCTCTTTGTCACTACAACATCCATCCCACATGGCTTAGTAGCTGAATTTGGTGGCCAATAAAGGGCAGGAAATGATCAGTTATTTAACTTTTGCTTATAATTATGTGATTGTAAAATATATAGTTTATAATTAGGTAGTGCTGTTTGGATTTTCTGCCTCAAGCACCAAAATCTCTTAGATATCCCTGAGGAAATTTGAAATACTATATGTATGCCCAACAACAAGCATGCGCAACTGCCTTCCCCCCCACATCATAAAGTGCCTACACATTTAAAATGGAGACAATGTATAAATTTGTCTTAAACTGAATCAAACCATTGTTTGGTGCATCTAGCATTTAAGAGTCTTAGGAATGAATGGGTCTTTCCCAGCATCCACTGCCTGAGATCCTTTAAACCGGAGATGCCAGGAACTGAACCTGAGAACTTCTTCACACAAAGCAAATGTTCTACAACTGAGCCATGGCATGTCCCCTTATTGCTAACCTAAGGAGTAGAAATAAAAGTAGAACTGTTAATAAGAGGTAGAAATGTTTCACGAAATTGAAATGAACAGACCTTAATCAGCCATTGAATTCTTCTCTACAAAAGATGTAATGATAAGTAACTAGCAGAGCAATCCTAAACAGTTTTATTCAAAATCCTGCTCAGGTCTACTCAGTGGGGCTTACTCCCAGGACAGTGTTCTTAGGACCATGTATATTAACTACATTTAAGAAAGATGTGTATCAAAAATTGGGTGATGTACTTTTAAAGCCTTACCAATTTCTCTCTGTGTGTGGTTTATTTCAGGAAAATAATTTCAAGCTGTTTTAAATTGATGGCAGATAAGCAAAAACATTATAGCCAAGTATTTTATTGCAAAATTAAATGCCTTAGCAATGGAATAAAATTTATTTGATGTTCCTTCCTAACATGTGGCCAAACTCTGTTTTCAGTCACACTCATGTAAATCCAGGATAATAATTTCTAGAATGCCCAATTTAATTACTATTATTATATATTCTGGTGAGCACAATAGCCAATTTATTTCACTAATTCTTTTTGTACAACAAGAGCTGGAAACAAAATCCAAAACTAAGCACTGCTTATTGTACATTACTGCACATTGTTCTTTCTTCATGTTTAGGGTAACAGAATAATGATACCTTTTCAAGACACTGTTGTTTTTCCTGAAGCACAAACATCTAAACAAGCTACAGATGTTATGCCTATGGACAACACAATCTGCTGGCCTTCCCCTACCTACATGTATTTGTATTCATGTGAGCCCAGCAACTGTATGCATACAAACTGTAAGTACACATTCCATGACCCACAGACATATCCTTGTCATGGATATGCAGCCAGTGTCTTGGAACCTAAGGTACCATTCCATTAGCATGGCAGGAGTTCTTCTGGTTTTTCCCTCTATGGAAGAAAGGCAACATCCCCTTTTACTCTCCACACCTGCCCCCTTCCTAGGGTTGTCATGTGGCACCTGGAGATCTTCTTCTATTACACTTGATCTCTAGATGACCAAGATCAGTTCCCCTAGAGAAAACAGCTGCTTTGGAAGGTTGACTGTATGGTATTATACTCTGCTGAGGTCCCTCCCCTCCCTCAAACGGGCTGGCCTTAAGCTGAGACGTAGGAGTCAAATCCAGTTTGAAGGTGTTGTCAGGAGAGTCAGAGTGAGCCCAAAAGAGGAATCATCCGAAGCAGGGGTCAGGAAACCAGGAATCCGAGCCAGAATAGGGGTCCAACAACAGGAACCAAGGGTGGATGCGAGACACACATGGAGGCAATTCATTGGTTCCACGAGAACCCAATCCTTAGTGGGAGTTATATAGGCCTCCAGCTGGGCTTCACATGGTGGTGCCGCTGTTCCTGCTAATACTCAGGACTGGGTGCTCACCTTTCTTGCCAGCACACATCTCAACAGCAGGTGGTTAAGTCTCTGCAGAGCTGCTCCCTCAGCTGAACCACTCATGAAGGTGAGTCAAGCGGGCTCCCTGATTGCACCTGTGCCTTATCGGCTGCTACAGCACCAGGTGCAGGGCTTACAGGCTCAGGCACTGGCAAGCTATCAACTTGTGAGGAGTCAGAGGGGCCGGCTTCTGGTTCTGGCAATGTCAGCACCTCTGGCTGTGATGCCAACTCAGGTGGGGACTCGGCGCCATCATTGTCGCTCATGAACCACCACCACCACCCCAAATCTCCAGGTATTTCCCAACCCAAAACTAGCAACCATCCCTCTTCCCCATTCTTTATTTATTTAACACACAAGAATTTCAGAAGGCAGTTCCACAGGGTGGGGCAATCTCTGAAAAAGCCCAAGCCATTGCAGAGCATGTTCTGGACAGTGGGAGTACAGATTATAGGCCTTGCTAGGAAGAGTAAAGCTGCCACAAGGGAACATCCAGGAAGAGGTAACCTTTCAAGTATATGGACACTGGCTCTAGAAAGGCTTTAATGACAAGCAGTGGCATCATGAATTGGACCAAGAAATGAAGAGGCATACAGTTGGAGTTACCAGCCTCCAGGTTGTGGCTGGAGATCTCCTGGGATAACAAGTGATCTCCAGGTGGCAGAGATCAGTTCACCTGGAGAAAATGGCTGCTTTGGCAGGTGGCCTCTATGGCATTATACTTTATTGAAGTTCCATAGTCCACCTTCCTCAGACTCCACCCCGAATATCTCCAAGTATTTCCCAACCCAGAGCTGACAACCTACATATGATGCAGGATATTATTAATGGAGAAATCAGAGCTGGGATGCTACAGACACATCTGTACTAACCGAAGCTGCTGTAAATACTTGATGGAACTGGTTTCTGATTAGGTTAGCCAGGTCTCTCAGTTTGGCAGGGCTCCTCTCACCCCAGGCCCATATTCACCCACTGCTGATCAGCAGAGGGAATGGGAGAGGATGGAATCAGCACTGCACCACCACCACCAAGACATTATTTCCAGCAAAGTCCTGGAAATAATGTTACTGCATCATGCAGTGCTCTAGAATTCACTCCAAATTCTATGGTTTTGAGTTTCATGTGGATCATAACACTAATGTGGTGAAATCACTTCATTAGAAGTGACATCATGGTGTTGGGACAATGCCCTTCATTGTAACTCTGCCCCCCCCCCCCCAACACACACACACATCTCCCAGGTATCGTCAGATCTGGGCTGTCCACAATATTTCTGATCTGGATTCAAGGTGCTGTTGAACCAAATGATCAAGCTATAGAATCGAGCACTAAACAGAAGATGATGGACTACAAAATAGTTTTGAGGTAGTCAAGAATTATGAATCAAAGATCCATCCTGATTTAGTTCTATATTAATTCAGTTTCCCACCCCTAAATGGAGATGGGGGAGCTTTAGCCTGCACCCCACTTAGAATGAATGAGGGGCACAAGATAGACATGCTGGGTAATTAGTAAAGGCAACAATCTTGCCCAACCAGGTTAAAAGGAAACAGAAAGTGAGTATAAATGGGAAATTTTCTCAGTGGAGGGAGGTAAGCAGTGGGGTACTGCAGGGATCAGTACTCGGTCCAATGCTTTTTAACATGTTTATTAATGATTTGAAGTTTGGAGTAAGCAGTGAATTGGCTAAATTTGCAGATGACACAAAGTTGTTCAGGGTGGTGAGAACCAGGGAGGATTGTGAGGCACTCCAAAGGGATCTGTCAAGGATGGGCGAGTGGGCATCAACGTGGCAAATGATGTTTAATGTGGCCAAGTGCAAAGTGATGCACATTGGAGCCAAAAATCCTAACTATAAATACACGTTGATAGGGTCCGAACTGGCGAAGACTGACCAAGAGAGAGATCTTGGAGTCGTAGTAGATAACTCAATGAAAATGTCGAGACAGCGTGCGACTGCAATGAAAAAGGCCAATGCTATGCTGGGGGTTATTAGGAAGGGAATAGATAATAAATCAGCTGGTATCATAATGCCCCTGTATAAATTGATGGTGCAACCTCATTTGGAGTACTGTGTACAGTTCTGGTCACCACACCTCAAGGAAGATATTATAGCATTGGAAAAAGTGCAGAAAAGGGCAACTAAAATGATAAAAGGGTTGGAACACTTTTCCTATGAAGAAAGGTTGAAGCGCTTGGGGCTCTTTAGCTTGGAGAAACGACAGCTGAGGGGTGACATGATCGAGGTTTATAAGATTATGCATGGGATAGAGCAGGTAGAGAAAGAAGTCCTTTTCTCCCTTTATCACAATAGAAGAACTCGAGGGCACTCCATGAAATTGCTGAGCAGTCAGGTTAGAACAGATAAAAGGAAGTACTTCTTCACCCAAAGAGTGATTAACACGTGGAATTCACTGCCACAGAAGGTGGTGGCGGCTACAAGCATGGCCGGTTTCAAGAGGGAATTAGATAAACATATGTAGCAGAAGTCCATTAGTGGCTATTAGCCACAAAGTATAGATAGTAACTCTCAGTCTGGGGCAAGTAATGCTCTGTAATCTTGGTGTTTTGGGGGGGGGGGCTTCCTGCCCCCACTGCTGGACTTTCTGAGGGCACCTGGTGTTTTTGGCCACTGTGTGACAGAGTGTTGGACTGGATGGGCCATTGGCCTCTGCAGACAAGCTTCAGCTCAGCATTACTGTCATGGGACAGCCAGCTGCGACTGTGACGAACTGACCTCAAAAAGCAGGATGCTTAGTGCATCAAAAGCAGTGAACTGGGAGATTAGGGGTTAATGCCTCACTTTAAAGCACGGTTTGATTGACAGGATGCTGCTTATGTGCATCTCCTTCTTTCTAACTGGTCAGCACCAACTGAGGAGAGTTTTAAAAAGTCTTGTCAGTGGGAATCAGTTGTCGGTTGGACTTTGGCTTGACAATAGCCAGTCAGGAGGAGTGTGTGTCAGTCTGAGGGAAACAGACAAGTCACTTGAGAAGTGAAGGGACACAACTCCTTGCCCTTAGTGTGTACAAACACATTTAAGGGAAAGTTCAGAAATCAGAACTTAAAAGTCTAAGTGTCAGCCCTAGCTGAATTCCTTTTATTCAGTCTCCAGAACTGGGGTTGAGATTTGACAGAAGAGGCTGGACAGTAGGTTGAAAACTGACAGTCTAGCTAAACAGAAAAGGATTATTGCTCCTAGAAAGAAAAGGATATTTCTTACCCAGTCATTCAGAGGGTTCAACTCAGCAAGGACCCCCTGGTTTGTATGACAAGAGAAATGGTCTTAGACTCCTCAAGAGTAAAAAAGGGGGGAGAGTCATAATCCCACAAGGGAAGTATTCAAATACAAGAAAAAAGTACTAACTTCCAGCAAACTAAGTTAGTTGTATGAAATTTTATTAAGACACATTGTTGCTGTAAGAAATCTCCAAGATGAACCTCTCACAGTCAAGAACTGAGTCTCTAAGAATATAAGCTTCAGTTATACTCTGTTGCCTGTTCAAAATATTCTAATTTGTATAATCAACAACAGTTACCTCAACTTCTTGCCCCCTGCCCTATTCCTGGTCCAACTGTGCCTGTTCAATAAAACCAACCTTTTTGTTTTAATTTTACTTCATGTCAAGTGCCATTTCCAAAGGGTTTTATAAGAGGGCCCTGCTGAGTTACAATAAATCTCTGGCCTGGGCAAAAGCCAAACAGCTTCCCTGTGGGACACAGAAGAAGTTAGAATTCTTTAATTCAAATATGCTACTAAGAGGCTGCTCAGAAACAGAGGGGAACAGTGTTTTTGTGGAAAATCTGCCTCTCTCACAGAAAAAAAGAAGCAGGAGTCTGCTCAGAGGAGGAATCTGAATTGGGCCTCACATTGATGGAATCTTCACCTAAGCAGACTGAACAGAGAAAGCATCAGGAAGTGAGTATGCTTCCCAGTCACTCCCAGGCTGCTCAACCTACTAGGAAAAGAAAGAGACACCACAGAGACTGGCTTCCTCCCCAGCCTCTCTTGGGCCCGTAGAGCATAGAAGAAGAAGAAGAGAGCATTTGGTAGTTCAGGAAAGACAAAGGTGCACGTACCCCACTGCTCAGCAACAGTCAGTGTTAGTTCCTGAAGTGGAGTCCTTACAGGACCAGGACTGACAGTAAAAGACCTGCACTTGTAGAAAGGTGAATGGGATTGCAAGAAGCAACACCTGGGCCTCAGGGGATGAGTCAGCAAAAGGTGCAGATAAAAGGTACACACTGAGCAAGGCTTGGTGTGAAAGCAACCTTGCTTGTTTCTCCTCTGTGTGCTGACCTTTTTAGCAAATCAAGCTCTACCTTGACCCTGCTGCCTTGAACCTTGTCTCTAATAATCTATGCTTGCTCCTGAAGCCTAGGACTCAGACCCCTGTATCCTACACCTCTTCCCAAGCCTTGGCACTGGACCCTTGACCCTCATAAACTGACCCTTGGACTGGACCTTTGGATATCTGACTCTTGGCTGGTTTGTAGACCTTGCTCCTGTCCTGTGTATTTTTGTAATTGTTGTCATTGTATTTTTGAATCCTGGAACCTTGGGTAGAGCAACAGTGTCAGGGTGACAACTACCCTCCTGTCCACCCATGGATTAATAATATGGAATTAGCTGGTTGCTTTGGGTTGAATGGGAATTTTTTTGCGGGGAAGGTTCATCAAATTGGCCAGTAAGTCCTTTTCTTGCCTGCTTCATATTACTTTTGGGTGTGGAGGCATGTGGAGGCTTTGGCATGGTCCTGGGACTAATTGTGAGGCACTAGCTAGGTTTGTAGAGATGTGTGGGTTAATATTAGAGAAGTGGGAAATCTTGGCAGGCACTCTGAGGCATTTATTAATGAAGGGAGTTCACCCAAGCCAGTTGCTGATCAGCTGTATGTCTAGGGGCATGGGGAGGGTCTCCCTTGGTGCTGGGAAGCAATGAACAGAACCCTAGCTGCAGAGGCGAATGTTGTTAGGACTCAGCCTCTCTCAGCACAATCTTGTGCAGGTGATGAAAAATGACACAGCAATATTAGCTGCACTGAGTTTGGAGTGAGGGTGGCATTGCCTTCACACAATCAGTCTGCCTTCAGCAGAACCACATAGGTTTGGGTGTTAGAAGTTATATGGATTTAGCATTAGTTTTAATAAATACCTAATTTAACTCATAGATTTGTGCCTAGTGTCTTCATTCCAGTGGGAATGGGCTCCTTGTTCATAACCTAAAGCTACTACCCCACACCTTAGTTTATGCTCCAATGATAAGCTAATTACTATGGAATAGTTGTGTATTAACATTTTAATATGCTGCACTGGGTGGATAGATATTGTGGCTGGACTAACTTCCTTGTAAAACACGTTTTTGAGAGAATTCTCAGTCTATTCTTATATTAGTAAGATGTAAGAAGAAGAAGAAGAAGAAGAAGAGAAGAGATTGGATTTATACCCCGCCCTTCACTCACTTAAGAGTCTCAGAGCAGCTTACAAACTCCTTTCCCTTCCCCTCCCCACAACAGACACCCTGTGAGGTAGGTAGCTAACTATGTTCTCTCTGTCACTAGTGAGGATTAAGAATAATACCCCTCCTTTTAAATTGCACATGGAAGAGAATGACATCTGTGAATTAAATATATCATTTTCCAACTCCTTTAACCATGAGGATTGTATGACCAAAAAGTGGTGTTTGAACAACCAGTCTACATAACCATCTCATGAATACCTCCATAGCCACATGAACCCTCCACTACTCTTTATCCAAGTTATATATTAGTAATATGCTTGGCACAGGTCCTTAAATATGATATGGACATTTGTTTGACTTCATTATATATGAGAAAATGGCTTTTAAAATGTTAGCCAAATGTTTTCTTCAAATAGTAAAGCTGGGGAAAGGGGGGGACCCTCAGCTTCACATATTTAATCTGCATAATGTTCATTGTAAAGAGGCTGCTTTCCTCTGATTTTGACCTATTCACTGATACCAACCATCATGAATTTACATGTCAGTGGTACATAAAACATATGGCTGCAATCCCAAATAACCTTTCTGTTAACAATAAGTGATATTCGCTGCAATTTATAACTTTCTATCCATGTGCCCAATATTTATTAGATAATTAAGATTTCTTTGCTTAATGGCATTTGAAGTGTAGGGCTTTGGGTTGTTGTTTTTTTAATATCATTTGCTTGGGAAAAATCCACAGAGCACGCACTGTCTGAAGCTGCCAAAACAAGAAATGCTCGATGGCTGCATCTATTGTAGTAAATCTCTTTCTAACTTCTCATTCCCACCGAATTGCTCTCCGCGCATGGCACAGACAGTTAAGTAGGATTAGCATCATTGCTTATGTTTTCGCCCTAAAGTTAGTAAAGTAAAGGCAAGCTCCCCACACAGTACGAAGTACATGGTAGTGTTCGAAAGGCAGGTAAATATGCTGGCATATGCCTTATAGAGTGCTTGCTTTCAAAATTTCCTTTGCACTTTGTTTACTATATATTCCAATAGTGTAATATTAAACAAAAACAGTGTGTCCTGTGCCAGAATGATTGATTACTACACCATGGCAAGGTCACCTCCTAGGAACAGGCTGAGTGCAGTAAGGGCTGTCTGACTCATACAGTTAACACTATATCCGCATTGTATGAATGTCACCAGCAATCCAGTGATTTATTGCTTGGAAGGCTGTGTTCAATTTTTTCTGCCTGACCAAATTGCACATTTTCAAGAAAAAGAAGCAAAAATATTTCAGCACATGGATTACCCCCAAGTCTTCATTTCTCCCACTAGGTTCAACGGTCCTTTGCAAAGATGCTGAGCATCAAAACCTTCAGACCTCCCCACCCCATCCTCATTGCTCATCTCAGTCAAATATTTGGTAAAAATTAATTGTCAGAGTAATGAAATGGTACAGATGGAGAGATGGTAATAACTGTGAGAAAAGAGTAAGAGTAGCTGTGCTAAATCGCACTGGATTTACAGTCAATGTATGAAGAACTGGCCTCTTCATTACTACCACCAACCTAAAATGCAATTAAAACCCCAGAGGAATGATTCCTATAGAGGTCCCAATCCAAATGCCCCTCCCCAGAAATCACATCACATCTAGTGAGGCATGCCATGGCCTTGGACTACCACTCTTTCTCACCTTTTGTCTACCTCACATATTTTGCTCTAAAATTAGAACTATTTCATTCCATGGTAAAACGACTACTTACTCTAGAGGCCAATAAAAGTGGACTGATTGACATATCATAGGAACTTCTATATAAAATGGTATCTGTGTATCAAGTGATCTCTGTGTCAGATTTACACTGAGCTATCAATAGTTCTCTAGAACTATTCACGTGGTTGAAATCAGCTCAGATCAGTTATCTATCAGTTTCTCCACAAAACCAGACAAAATAAAATGCATGGTGAGATTAGGTGGAGGAGATGGATTTATGTGCTTGGGTGATTCCTTAATGTGAATGACATGAAAATCCTGGACCACTGCTCTGTGAAACTAATCAGCAACATACTTTTGAGGTGGGTGCCTATGAAACTTCTGTAGCCTGTCACACATTGGCTACTGCAAGTTTGCTCCTTCAGGTATGTGAAGGTGGAACTGCTTCTCTGTATCTTAGTTGGAATGCTAGCTGGTGTTAAGAGGCCCCATTCATCTCCTGAGTTCAAGGGAGTTTCAAGCTAAGGGAATACAGCAAAAGGAAGGAAGGCAGGCAGGAAGGAAGCAAGGAAGGAATACAGGCTGAGTTGGCAGTATGTTAAAAAATGGAAAATGATTAAACGCATATCTGGAGCTCTGTATAGCCAACAGAGCTTCCACATTTTCATCAGAGCCTCCTGAAAAACAATATGATTATTTATGCAAGTAGTAAATTATACAAGTTGCTAACAAGTACCACATGGTTTACCCAAAAACACAATTTTAGCATTAAAGATGGTGGGACCTGGGGTGGGACCTGGGGATCCCCTGGAAGTACAGCTCATCTCCAGACTACAGAGATCAGATCCAGTATAAAAAATGGATGCTTTGGAGGGTGGACTCTGTGGCATTGTACCCCACTCAAGTCCCTGTCCCCACCAGGCTCCATCCCTAAATTTCCAGGAGTTTCCCAACCTGAGTCTGCCAGCTCTACCCCACCATTCCCCACTGGTGGCCAGGGGTGACCTGGCAACCCTATAGCATAGGTAATTTCAAAATGTTTAATGCTAATAAATTAAAAGTATAAGACACTTACCTGTCATGACAAGCTGATTTAATTACCAGACATATGTCAGCTAGTGTCGTTTTAATGTAATAAAAATTAAACTGGACCTTATGCTCGATGTGAAACAAAATTATTCATAGAATATTAGAGAAGTAGACCTCCCACTGTTCTTTTACAAATGGTTGAACTACCACGAGGTTATGGACGTTATCATGTAAATTGCAACAAAACCTATAATTTCTGCAGCGAATCCCAGAAGACTATCGTTTTAGTCAGACAAGTGCAATTTTCTTCTTGGAACCATTTATAATGCGGTAAAAATATCCAAAACTTGAGCACATCATAAGTGTGTACTTTTCATTACATACTTTTCATTATACAGACTGAGCACTAGAATGCTTAAATTAGGGATTGTGTCAGTATCAGTTATATCCTGCACAACATCATGGGGTGATGACCAAGGAGCATTTTTTTAAACCATAACTCTGAGAGAGTTGACAATATGGTCTATGTCAGTGACCTGAAGGCACCATTATATACACTGGGCAGCAGAAGGCTGGTCACCAATAGATAGGCATGCTGTGGGAAGCCAAGTAAAGCAAAGCAGCTACCAAACTGACAGGTGAACTGGCAAACAGGTCCAGACTGTCTGATAACAGCTAGTAATTTATATAAGAGGCCAGTTGTTCAGACTGAAGAAGGCAAGGCTTTGTGTACACAGTGGGTGTTTGTATCATCAGACAACCAATGAGTCAGTGAACTGTAGTACCCCTTGGCCATTTAAGCTGCAAGAAATGACTAATAGCAGACCAGTGGCTCTCTGTTCTGCTTAGATGTCACAAAGCTACATTTGGTCTGACTGATAGAGTCTCTGGTTCAAGACCCCAGTGTCTTACAGATAGCCTTATAAAAACTTTCTGGTATTAATTGAAAGTCAGTGTTTCTTTTGAACAAAAAGCCTTTTACAGCTTGTAGGTGGCATCTCTAGGTGTCACCTTGTATGCACTAAGAAAAGCAAGAAGCACATGTAGTTTTATATAGCAGATTGTGCTCTTCTGAGATCATGGAGTCATCATAATTCCAGGCATAATTTGCTCCAGGGTTCACTAGGGATTAGCCTTAGGACAGTTTCCAGTACCCTCTTCCAACTCCATATATTACAAGAAATGACTTCCATATCATTAGCCATAACTACAAAGTTTCATCACAGACAGCTGTCATTGTAGAACTTAAAAACATTTCCATAATCCACTGTAAAGCATCTTCTTTCACAGAATTCCACATCAAATTATCCCAGGAAAACTACTACTGTGTATAAATAGGGATACGAATTTCAGAATTCCCAAGCCAAGAATATACACAAAACCTCTGTTTCATATCATTACTGTGATCTTCCAGAACAGTTACACAAATCCAGGATTCTTAGGCATTACGAAAAGAACCTTCCCCCCCCCCAAAAAAAATAGGGGGGAGGTTGGGTGTGTTTGGGTGATTACCATCAGCAGCAGGAATCTTGTTTTTCTTTGATTCTCTGAATTTCCCAGGCAGTGAACTGGGGAAGGTGGCTCCTGGCCAATGCAAGCCAGGTGCATGGCCCAGCAAAGCTTTGTTCTAGGTTGCGTCTTCTTCCTTCCCTGCTTTGAAGAAGTGGAACCCTTTTTCCTCTGCTAGTAAAATGCCTGGAGGCATCTTCTTCAGCGCCCTGTAGAAGTGGAGCCATGGTCCAATGCTCTTGAAAAAAGGACTGGTCTTTAGTGGACAGGCAGCACTAGCTCTAGAATTTTGGTGTCATTCAGCTGAAAAACAGCCACTACAGCCCCGCCCCACCCCACAGGCAATAATAGCAGAACTGTCATTCTAGGTCACTCCCTTGTTTCTCACTTTGTGGAAGGAAACAAATTACAGGCCACAATCAGGAAGAATGGCACATGCAGAGTTTTCTGTGTGATGGTCTTTTAAAAAAAATGTCAGACAGTCACTGTAGCAGGAGGAAAATGAAATGAATACAGGCAGGTGTTTTCTGTACTGGTGGCTGGCACCATGTTCCCCCAATAGAAATCAATGGAGAGAAATGCACCTGCACCAAAGAAGCAGCTATTTCTGGGGAATGTAAAATCCAACCCATTGTTCAATCTTGATATTCAGGGGGGTTTAGCTTAGAGGTGGGACTATGTCCTGTGCATTATCTTTAAAAACAGCTGCCCCAAACCCTTGAATTGGTTCCCCATTGAAAATAATGGCTCTCAAACTCTAGAACCCGAAAAGTCACATGGATTTGAATCACAAATTGCTAATTTCCTCTCTGAAAATCAGTAAACACACACACACATACAAATCCCTGATGCAAAATTATAGTGAGTTTTTTTTTCTCAGAGCACACCCCTAGTATAAAATAAAATGTACAATAATCAACTAACTGTATCCAGTTCATCAGCCTCTGGATCTTTTTTACTTTGATCCTTACTGTCACTTTTGCCTTACCATAATATGGTGTCTCTTTCTTGAATGGTCTAGAATTCAGGAATTCAATTCACATTTATTATTGCATCTGGGGTGGAAATAACTTCAGTTTCTTATTGGTAGTGTCTTGCTTAAGGGAACTCTAAGCAGATGGAAGGTACCACTTCAGCCACTTTCTTACCAGTACTCTGTACCAGCTAGAGTTGTCAGCAATTTGTCAGGAGCTCTAGGAGGCTGGTCAAGCCACAACACCACTTCAGGAATCTCCTAGTTTTCTTTTTCACTCTGTGATTATGATGAAATCTGGAAGACAGTTATTGTGTTTCTGAGACACAATGAAGTTCTTCCATGTAGAAATGATTATAGAGTCTGGTTAAAATCATAATGTTATTGCAAACGTGTCAATATGAGTTATTATGCAGGTGTACAAAACTTGTACAAAAATTTAGGTTTACCCTAGGTTTTCTGGGAGTATCTACCAGTCAATAATGTTATGATAGTTTTACTTTTAGATTGCTCTTTTTTGTGTACTTAATAATTAATAAAGTTTATTTTTAAAAAAGGAATCTCCCACACCACTGTGGTAAAAACCATTCTGATTTGGGAAATTCCTAGAGCAACACTATGACGTTACTGCCAGATGTGTAGCTAGAACTGACACTGTAGCATCATGATGCCAGTGTTTTTATCTGTCTCCCACAGCTCCACTCCAGAAGAGTGGAAGTCAGGGTGGGAGGTTTCCCACTATAGCCATCCTAGTATCAGCCATTTCTGGTTTCCTTTCACCCCTGTACTTCATATAATTGGGGCTGATCAACTCACCACTGGTTCCCCACAACTTACTTTTAAGACTTCACAGTAAGCACTAGGGAAAGTATTTGTGCCAAAGGGGAACTATGCTTGAATGGAAAAGACATGGACTCAGAGGAACTGAAAATGAGATTGGAGGAAAAGGCATGGATGTTGCACAAATTGTATTGCATGGGAAGTTAACAGGGAGAGGAAGAAGAAGGAAAACTACACTGTCTGTACTACATGGGAGACAAGTTTTAGGAGAGTCAAGAAGTGGGTCAATGGACAACAGTTAGGGGACAAGCCTTTATATGGGAAAGAAGTCAACAGTGAGACACTCCCTGTAACTGCAAGACCTATATTTGTACTGAATGGGAAAGAAAACAAAACAGCCTAGTAATAAGACTGAATGGTAATGAAGAGTCCAAGTTCTGCCACTTGGGATAAGAAAGTACCTTTTGTGCAGTAATTTGAATATCCATTAAAATACCAAAATTACTTACAACTGTTGTGATGTCTCCTAGTTTCCATAATCTTACATAAAAATGGCTGCTGCAGGGTCCATCACTCTCACACTCCACTTTTTACTTCCAGCCTCCATAGCTAGGTATCCATCATATGCCTACCTCTGAAATTTGCTCTGCAGCAACCGTTCAGCCCTTCTGATTTATTTCTCTTTAAAGATTTTGAATTGTTCCCAGCGTAGCCATCATGTTCTGCACCTATGCCCCCAAATTCTGGCACAGTTAGAATTAGGATCCTTAATGCAAATATTTACTCCCTAGAGAATAACAATAATTTAATAAGGACTAAAATAGCTTTCTCATTGGACCGGGTACCTTTGGGATATTTTTTTTTCTGGGTCAATTTCCATCCTTTGGCCTTGAAATGCAAAGGTTAAGTGTGCATCTCTGCTGAAGACCCGGAATGAATTTCATATCTGATTGATTCTAGTCAGAGACCCCATAAATACGCATTCCAAATGGTAGATAGGTTAATAAGTCCACTCATTTCAACATCTGCTATCGATAACGCGCCACTTTCCCCTGATCGGTACCTCTCATATTTCACCAGCAAAACTGAAGTGACTCAGAATCAACAATGCATCTCAAGTATCAATGATCACCCTTCCTTCTTCTCTCTCCCTGTGTGATTCTTCAATGGACCTTGAATCTTTCACCCCTGTCACTGCTTTTTTATCATTATCTAAGGTGATCGGTCAGCTCTATGCTACCACCTGGCTCTTCGATCCTATGCCAAAAGTACTACAGAAAACTGTCATTCCTGTGCTCATTCCACTTATAGAGAGTCTCATTAACACCTCTCTTCCCTCTGGCTATGTGCCACTACAATTTCAGATGGCTGTTGTTACTAAACAGACCAAAAATACTATGTTAAAATACCTCTGAGGATCTGAGTAAATTCATAAAAGCCTAGTAATTCAGGGTTAAATAAAATATCCCATCTTTCACATGCTTCACCAGATCCCAAATGTCTATCTGTTCACCTGGATGCAAAATGTGGCCCATGTCGTCTAACAAGATTTATACATCAAATGTAACAGATGCTACATGGCCAAAAGAATGGTTAAAAAAAATAGTCAAGGCAAGACATTTAAACAGCAGTGCTAAACATACAGCTCAAGAGCCTTATCAGGCCCTGTAGGGGTCCCTTATATGGCCTGTGGCAATTCAGCACATTCCACCCAAATTATAGAACTATCTATATAGAACTATGGCTAGGAAGCTGAAGTCAAGGAGCTGGCTTACCAGTGTCTGCAGCTGCATGCCTCAGCATCAGACCCCTTTCCCATTAAATTGAAGGCCAGTTTGGTGTAGTGATTGAGAGCAGCGGACTCTAATCTGGAGAACCGGGTTCAATTCCCCACTTCCCCACTTGAAAATACCTGGCTGACCTTAGGCAAGTCACAGCACTCTCAGCCTAAAAATAAACATAGCTGGCCACTTATGTGGTGCCAAAAAAGAGCTACAGCTTCAGCAGCCAAACTGTCCCCTTGGGGATCTCCTGGCTATTCCACATGCAATGCCATACAATGATTTCGATTTTCATTTCCCTTTAAATTAGCAGTGCAAGTATCTATTAATAGGTGGAGAACAGCAGAGTGGATTGTTATAGATGATTATGAACAAATAATAAGCCAGAGCTGCGTAAAATCTAATTTTTCAAACATGAGTGCTTAATGGAGCAGACTGATGTTTTGGTGTTGAATTCAAGTGGACTGGACACTTTTTGAAAAAAATGCTAAGGGTGTGAGCCCTGCACATCCACTTAGTGAGGAACTGGGTCTTCCAAACCATTTGTGTTTGACCCTCTTGCATTGCAAAGAAGTGGTGGGCAAAGATGGATGGCTTGGCTGTTACGGTCCCCATATCATCTATTGTTTGGCAGCCTGATCCTGTTTATCTGTAGTAATGCAAGCACTGGCTTGTTCTACCACTGATAACATGGCTGTCTTAGTTCTGGCAGAAGCCTCTTCAGGGCTGTGCTGGCTTCCACAGTTCTGGTGTTTTCCAAAAGGTGCAAGAGCGTTGGAACTCTTCCAGCATACTTTCCAGCCAAAGCTACATATTATTAAAACCAGATGCAAAAACTCAGAGGAACAGAAATATCTGAAATAGTATTTATCTTCGCTCAAAACAATATGATACCGCAAATGGATGCAGGCAATCCTTTGCTGCTTGATAGCCACTTAATCTATGCAGGGAGCCAACTGTCTACAAGATCCACACTAGAAGGGAAAAAATTCTGCAGCTGACCAGTTATGGGCATGACTTTTTTAAAAAACAAATGCTTCTTTGTGTTGTTAGATACCAAAGACCACTAGCTCCCTATGAGAATGCAGCTATCCCATGTTGATCAAGAGCTGATAGTATCCAGCCGTAACCTGAGGTGAATGTAACACATTTTCTATCAGCACTTTTACTCTTGGGGATCCGAAACAGGAGACAGGATGTGCCACTACGGCCACTTTCTTACCAGCACTCTGTATGGGCCTGTACCCTTATTTCACCCCCTGATCAAACCAAGGGAATAGAAATCTGGTTCTGCATCAGTGCTGTGGTCAATACAAACCTTCATCCTGTACAAACCTTTGTGTGTGGCAGCCACATATTCCCTTTGTTGAACATCCTGCGAGATCAGAATGGGGGGATATGCAAACATAAGCAAAATAGATTGTTTACAAGGAGAGGCCCGCAAGAAACTTGCGGGGAGGGGGCATTTCCTTCATCTTGCTGGGCCCGCTGCTTGCCCCCCCCATGGGCTCCCAGCAGTAGGATACTTGCGGGGGGCAGGTAAGCCTCTCTCTCCTCCCTCCCTCCTCCCTCCCTGAAAACAGCGGCGGCTGTGTGCCGAGCCTCCTCCCCCTCCTTCCCCCTCCCTTCCCAAAAATTGGCAGCAGCAGCTGCGCACCAAGCCTCCTCTCCTCCCTCCCCAAAAATCGGTGGCAGCCATGCGCCAAGCCTCCTCCCTCCCCCTCCCTTCCCAAAAATTGGCAGCAGCAGCGGCTGCTTGCTGAGCCTCCTCTCCTTCCTCCCTTCCCCCTCCCTCCCTGGAAATCAGTGGTGGCGGCTGTGTGCCGAGCCTCCTCCCCCTCCCTCCCCGAAAACAGCAGCGTCGAGGCCCACCTCCCACCGAGCCCTCCCCCCCAGCCAAAGCGTTCTCTGCGCCTGCGCAGAGAATGCTTTTACTTTTGAGGGGATTTAAATATCCCCCCAAAAGTTTTTTTAACATTTAGGATTTTTCTGCACATGGGGGGAGTGCCCCCCATGTGTAGGAAAAAACCCCTCCCCCCCAAGTGCCCCCCTGCGCTGATTTAGGTATCCGCACGCGGGGGGGGGGCACTTGGGAATTAGATATATAGATTCTTTGTAGTTGTTTTTTTAATATAGTTTTGTAGTCTATTATGTAGTTGTACTGAGATGCATTCGTTTCTTTGTATACTTTTATACTGTAATATATACTGTTTTACTGTTTTATTGGATTTATGTGAGCTGCCCTGACCCTGCTTCGGCAGGGAGGACGGGGTAGAAGTTAAATTAATAAATAAATAATATAAATATTTTTGAGGTTTTATGATTTTGCAACAACCAGTGTATTTTTTTCTAATCCATAGAAGCCATTCCAATTCCAGGTTGAGAATCTATATGCCAGGCACGAATTCTTACAGCCATGTTAGCTTCTGCTGAAATCAAAATGGACCTTTGTGATGGACACATTCTTATGATCGCTTATTTGGTTGGTGTTAATGTCATTCTCTCTTTCTGTGGCCAGGACTATACTGGGAGGGAGGGTTCAAGTTACAAGTGTACCACATTGCTTTTGGTTGCTAATAGTAAGGATATGCAAATTCCTTTCATTTTTTTATTTCAAAACTCTGTTTATTGTGACTATATTTGGTATTAAATATATCCAGGTTTTGTTGGAAATAATACACAAAGGAATACATGTGATGATATGTTTTCATGGCTGGAATGCCCAACTTGTAATTTGGCTTCAAAAATCCTTAGGGGGGTGGCTCCAGATAGAGGCCATGTCATGTCACCATGATTTCTTCTGCCTCCATGTTGCTTCCTAATCAAAACTGCCTCAACAGAGAGAGAGAAAATAAAGACAGGCCCAGTCTTCTTTCCCTTTGGGGTAAAAAAGCAGTCAGTAAAGGGGGGCATAATTTCAGTTTGGGGAAACTAGCACTGGGAAATAACCCCCCCTCCCCCGGCTGTGGTCACACACACAAAATAATCCACTTTCAATCTGCTTTCAAACTGGATTTTGCCAGTTTACAGCGGTCCAATCTGCATTGGTATTTCCCATCATTGTGCAAATGATCTCACATTGTCTCACAAATTTCTGTCTACATTTGATGCCACATCCACTCTCCTATTGTTTCATCTCAGCATCAGTTGCCTGCATCATTTTATGCCCATTTAGTAGTTACTCCAGTGTCACTATGGCGTCTCACCACCTTATCTGAATGTAGTTTTAAGGTAGTACAACTGCTTCTTCCCACTGTTGAGCCTCTCTGAGCAAAAAGCAGACAACTGGAGCTAAATTCTCTCCCCCACCCCCAATCTTTTCTAAGGAGATATGCAAATTGTCATAAAGGAAACAAGTGAGCTGAAAATCCAGTCATCTGCATTTAAAAGCAGCCAGAGAACACTTTTCTGTGATCACATGGGGGGGGGGGGCTGGAAGCACGCCCACCCCTGAACCATATGTTATTTCCTAGGGCAGTCTCCAGAATGCCCTGCCTGGCAACTGCTGGGTGTTTTGTGTTTTTTACCCAGCTTGTTCCATCTTTCCTGCCCCCCCCCCCTTGCATCCCCCTCTGCCAGGTTATCCCCTTTTGTTTTTTGTGTGGGACCTGGGTCACAAGTGCCGTTTCCTCCCCAAAGCCGGCACCACAGCAGCACAGAACAGTTTTACATAGTAAATGCAGATTGGGCCAGAGTAAAATCCAGTTGGACCACAGCCCTTGTCTAGTTCCATAGCTCTAATCCACACTTGGTTCTCGAGCCAGTATTGTAATTTGATCTTTTACATGAAAAGTTTGGCATTAGCAGACAGACTTTAGATATAGAGCTAAAGGGAAAAGGAACAGGGAACAAAAATCCAACCACACTAGAGGACTTGTTTATATAGGGTTTATATAGGGCCCCAAAAACCTTCAACATTAACCACTGAGCCAGCAATGACAGGCAGAAACACTGTGCAAACGAATGCGTATCAGGATAGTTCGCTTCTCAGGCAGATCTGTATAACTCTGCTGTGTGGGAAACATTCCATTTATTGACATTATCACCTGACTTTCCCCTCTGTGACTCTGGACACCACTAAATCTGGCAAAAGAATAAAAGAGAAATGTGGAGCAAATTTGGGCCAGGCACTTTCAGCCAAACCTACTTCACAAGGTTGTTGAGAGAATAATATAAGGATATCGATGTTGCAAGCCACCTTGGATACCCACTGGAAACAAAAACAGTATGTGTGTGTGTTGTTACTAAATAACATTTCCCTATTCATATTCATTGTGATAATGACATTACAAATAAAATTCTGGTTGGATTTTAAACAATTCTTAATAAAGAAATGGATATCCTTATTTAAAAAGAGCCCTGCTGGATCAGACCAGTGGTCTATTGAGTTCAGCATCCTCCTTCACACAGGTATAGCACTTAGCCACATATAGAGAAATCAATTACTATAACATGTTGTACACTAAACTTCAGTGGAAGATGAGCACAGTATAGTGCCAGTGCTTAATTGGCTCACTCCAAAGGATCCAAAGCCTAGCAGAAGATGTTTCTTGAATTCAAGGATTTTTCCTCCTTCTCCTCCTTCTTTCTTCTTTTTTCTTCTCCTCCTTCTTTCTTCTTCTTTCTTCTTTGTAATTCCTAACAAGACAAAAAGGACACATAGGCAAATAACAAGGAATTGTTTTACTCGACTAATGGGATCTTTTACACAGCACACCACATTGTCTCCAACACAAATTCTGGAAAACTATCCAAGTCCACAAGATAAAAATTAGTGAAATTCTGCCAAGAATGTCATTCCAAAGTGTAATACTTCATCCAAAGTATATCACTCCTAATCATGCAGCAGGCTTTTGCAAGATGTAGCAGCATAAACAATAGGCATCAAATCAAGTGCTGGTGTAACACTTGGAAGCATGAGCTAATGACCCTGAAGCAAGAATAATATTAAATTAGCCATACAGAGGCACAGAAGTTGTTCAATGACTTCCAGCCTGTTTTTTAATGTCATCTCAGCATACAGCTCTTGCTGCAATTGAATATTGAGTGGCATCCTTCTGTCATGTCAATGCCCGGAATTGTATTTCAGGTCCTGAAGTTTGCTTTCAAGATTATTGATCATGTAATCTTGCTCTGTGACCTGGAACATGTCTGCCAACAGAGTTTCTTTGTGTTATAGTGGTTGAAGTTGAAAAGGTAAGTTGCTGTCATGAGCTCAGGGAAAAAACACATTGAATGGCTAGTAAAATGCATGGAAGTGTTTTAGAGAGTGCCACTTGTCTGTTGTTGCCACCCATTTACTGGCAGAGTTAAGTAAACCAAGAATAACAACTAAAGATTCAAGCTGGTTAGAACCTAACACCATTTATTTAGAAACAAACTGAATATTTTCAAAATAGAACCACAGGTTCATTGTTAACCGACTGGCTACATTCTGACATCATGACCAAGCCAAATTAGAGTTCTTCTCCTTACATGCCCTTCTTTTCTTCCCTTGAACATCATTCTAAGATCAAAGACTTCCTGAGCTAACCTCAAGTTATCAGAACTTTAACAAACTATGGTTTGTCTCTTGCTTGCCAACTAAAATGCAAGCCAGGATTAAACTGTAGTTACAGACCCTGATTTTTAGGAAAGCAAGACAAACCACCATTTGTTCCCAATTTGGACATCCTGACATATTGTTATTAGTTCTAAATCAGGCAGTGTTTAATCATCGTGTAGTTTACAATGATTACAATGATTTACAATGCAGTGGCTCAAGTGGTTAAGATGCTGAACTGCAGACCGATAGTTTAGCAGTTCGAGACCCAAGTGCCACATGACGGAGTGAGCTCCCATCTCTGGTCCCAGCTCCTGCCAACCTAGCAGTTTGAAAGCAAGGAATTGCAAGTAGATAAATAAGTACCACTTCGGTGGGAAGGTAACAGCTTTCTGTGCGTCTCAGCATCTAGTCATGCCAGCCACATGACCACCGAAACATCTTTGGACAGCGCTGGCTCTTCAGCTCTGAAATGGAGATGAGCACCTTATCCCTAGAGTCGTATTTGACTGGCTTTCGAGCAAGGGAAACCTTTACCTTTACCTAGTTTACAAGAAGAGTGACCCTGAGGACTTGTACACATCATTCTTGGTCCGCATGCAACTAATAAGTTTGCAGACAGATGTAGTATTTTAAGTGTGATTTAAATAATTTGAACTTGGAATACATGCTTTCTTCCTTGAAAGCATACATGTGTTTAAACTCCTAACACACTTAACATGTTAATTCTGCTTTCACCCTAAGAGTACTTTTAATGCTGATCTTTGTATTATAGTAGTTGTCAAGAGCTATAATTAAAGTTGAATTTCAACTTCCATTGTTCTTCTCATTTTTTCATTTGCTCATAATTAAAAAATCCTCTATACTAAAATTGTCAGTGCGTGATCTCATCCCAAAGGTATTTTTTAAAGAGTGTGACCAAAATTAGTTCAACTATTTTTCAGTTGTACAGACATTAGAAATTACTCCTTTCCACTCTATTTCAATTGACAGTTTTGTAATATATCTGAGAACCAATTTCATCTAAAATTCCACCCCTTGTATTTTTTATTAGTCCAAAGAGAGGAATAATAAAAGCAATTCAAATGTGTGTAAAATATGTTAAAGTTATCATAGTTGTACACACACCAGTTGTCCTTTAATTTTATCCATGTCAAAGATCTGCCCCAAGCCACATACTTCATCAGATTCAAGCGATCAAGACATAACCAATTTTCTTTCGTCTACTCAAAATAATAAATTATGAGAAACATATCCATGGATAGAATTAAGAGCAAAGGTGGACAGCACAAATCCCATCATGGCACTTCTTAATGTAAAGTAAAAGGTATTGACTATTGGACCAAAGGGTTCAGTATTACTGGACACTTAAACCATCTCTTCATTCACAACATTTTCTCTTCCCCATGGGCATCCATTTGGGGAAAGACTAAGCAATATTGAGACATATAATTTGTAAGAGCTCCATTTATATCTCTTAGAATCCAAATTTTCAAAAGTGATTTCAGATTGGTACATCTCCCCTGAAAACCTCCTCAATGCAATGGGAGATTTAAGGACTCTGAACTGATATGAAAAATAGCTTTTAGAATATCATTACTTTGAAATATGACACAATCAAAAGTCAATATTACCATAAAATGCATGAGTTAGGGAGGTCATATAGCTGGCCCCCTGCAGAATGGGCAAGATCTGTGTAGTCTGAAATTAACTTCACAGGAGTCTCAGAATAAAAGGATGACAAAAGTCTCCTGAACTCTCGAGCTACTTTTAATCATATACATATAATATGCCAATCATATGTATGTGTAATAAAACAATGATATAATCAGGGGGGGATCAAAAATTACAGTGACATTCTTTTTAGGGTTGCCAGGCCCCCTCTGGCCACCGGTGGGGGATGTGGAGGGAAGGGTTGCCAGATTCAGGTTGGGAAACTCTTGGAGAATTGGGAATTGAGCCTGGGAAGGGCAGGGACCTCAGTGAGGTACAATGCCACAGAGTCCACCCTCCAAAGCATCCATTTTCTCCAGGGGAACTAATCTCTGTAGTCTGGGAAAGAGCTGTAATTCCAGGGGATCTGGGGGCTGGCATCCCTGATTCTTTTCTATGGTTAAAATTCTTATATGTCAAAAGCAGACCCCTCCCCAAGATCCCTGAATATGAAATACAAAGATGTGTGGAACATCACATGAATCATGGGTTTTATTTCATTTTACTGACTTCATTCTCCCCAATGGGGACCCACTGTGGCTTACATTATTCTCCTCTCCTACATTTTATCCTCACAACAACCCTCTGAGGTAGGTTAGGCACTGGCCTGAGGCCACCCATCAAGCTTCCATGGCAGAGTGGGAATTCAAACCTGGGTCTTCCAGTTCTTAGTCTAAAACTCTAACTGCCACACCACACTAGTTCCCACTACTCATAGTCCTAAGCACTGAATAATAGCCAGTTCTGACTGGAACCGTGGACAGATACCTCCTCCATCCCTCAAAATGATGCACTGTGCACTGGCCATGTACGTTAAGTCATGCAAAGAAATTCATGCTGTTTTGCTTTAATCACAAAGAATGCTTCCCATATTTGTTTAGTAGCATAGGAGCCATACTTCTCTGGTAATTAGAAATCTGAGATTGTGTGAGAGGAAAAGACAGTGAAATTGCTTCTTCATGCACCTGTGCCAACTCTCTCACTAACTGGACAATAGTGCCATTTGGAAGGAGCCATATTGTAGGCTCCTGTGATGTGATTGTGACTCTAGCACAAGAGTAGCAGAATAGCATCTGAATAACAGATACTGGAGGGGCTCATGTGCTGAAGAGGTAACCTCAGAAAGGCTATGCAGATTGTTAACAAGCTACTATTACTCAGCTATTGTAGTACTAGTGAATGAAAACTTGATTTATTTATTTGGAATTCTTTAATACCGCCTCTCCAGGAACAAGCCTAAGGTGGCTTACAAAGTAAAAAAATAAAATTTAAAATTTAAAGATATTAATTAAAATCCAGTGTTAAAAACTCATGCAGTACACTGGACCTCTATAAAGTCCTGAGAAGGCATATTGAAGATACAGAAGGCAGCACATTTTAAATGCTCTTGGGCTGTCTGTGTATAAGAAACTATGGCTGTAATTCTGCAAAGAATAATGAATTGCTTCTGCCCATCGCAAGCAATGAATCCTAGAGTGTTTGGTATTACAAAACAAAGATGGCTGTGGTGGTGCTCACTATTGCCTTCACTAGCACACAGTTGGAGTTTTCCTGAATGGGGGGGTATCAACAGGGCCCCCTCACTGCTAGTTGTGTGGAACAAGCTGCTCCTCCCTGTTGATTAAAGGAGAGGTGTTTAGTCAGTGGATTGGGAAAGGGAGAGAAAAAGAGACCCGCCATTCAAGTGCTTTGCAAACTCTTTTAGGGGATTGCTTAGGGATCTGTCCCTACTTCATCTCCCACTTCCTTGCTTGCCTGTGCAGACTGTCCCAGAGCCACCTGGCATCTTGGTATTTGTCTCTGGAGTTCTGGAACATAGTATATATAAGGATCCTGAGAATGCAAGAATTAGCGATATTCCCTTCTTACATTTTTCTGTGACTCGGTGGTTTGTTTTTTGTCCCATGTGTTATCTCTTATGCAGACTGGTTCCTTACACTGATATGACTCATTGCCAAAGTTTCTATCACTAACATTCCCACATATGGGTTCTTCATGTTCTCAGTATGGGTACAGAGTAATGTATCCTCATGTCACGTCTCATGGTATGTGGCCTCTATTCCCTTGCAAATGTTGTTATGCTCCTGGCAGTTTGCCATAATTGGCTACTTTGTTAGTCCTGTCCCCTAAAGTGGGAGTGGGAGAGAGTTGGACATCTCTTCCTTGAATCATCTTGAGAAAAGCAGATTATAAATACTGTAAAAATAAATGGACAGATCTCCATCGACTCCTGGGTTCTTCAGGATTTCCTTTGGCTCTGGTGAACGTGTTTTACTTTGCACAAGCTTTTTGGTTGCCATAAAGGTAAGCCATCACTGAGGATAAGACTGAGCTCTGAGTTTGTATGGGATTCCAGCTAAATTCACCATCTTTTTTCTCATCTCCAACTTTGACCTTTTCCTTCTTTGTGCTGGTATAACTTAGAGGAGTGCATAGGATGACATAGCACAGGATGGCAGTTAGCCTGATTTCAATATGTTTCTACCTGGTAAAGTAGCATTTCATATAGCTGGCATCTCATTCAAATTGAGCTTAGCCGATGTACAGAAATGTTAGAGTTCATGAATTTATAGCATGCGTGGGCATTGTACTGGTCTACTAACACTGCATACATAGTGGATTATAAGCTTAGTAGCCCGATTTAAATAAGACACTGGGTCCACACAATGCCATGTAGATGTGTCTGTCTCACCAGAGTCACATTTAAATCATATCATAGTAGCAACCCTATGAAGTCAGGGATATTATCACATTTTCTAGGGAAAGGAGCTCTTTGACTCTAGTTGTTGGGATATCATTGTGTGGTGTGGCACCATTAACTGTCCCAGAGCCACTGCAAGTAAGCCAAAATATTAATTTGTATTGGGAAGAAGTCAGATGCACTCATCTACCTTCCACAATCCATGTATGTCAAGGCATCAACTAATGCCAGTTCCTCTATCTTGCAAGCAATAGGGGAAGCTGTATTATTCACATCTGCTATGCTGATAGTATAATGGCATCCAACACCTGCCTTTACGCTGGTCACTGCAAACAATTCCTGTTGTGCTCTCAATTACCAAACAGGCTGTTCAGATGTTCTTTTACAACTGCATGGAATGGCTGCAGGTAATTTTCATGAAAGTGTGAATCAAATCCACAGCACGGATATAGGGAGCTGAACTACTCAAAGACTATTTAATTTTTAAGAACCAAGTTGCAAAGGAATTAAGGTTAAAAATATTTCTCTTTTCCCCTCCCTTTTTCTCCCCCTTACCAACTGCACTAGGCCTCAAGGCTGAAACGTCCTTATGCTGACTTTTTTCCATAATCCTTTGAGGGAAAAAAAAAGACTTTTCAATCATTAAACAGTAGGAATCCCTCATCTAGAGCTAAAGGATACGTCCTATTAAGTGAGAACATAAGCCCATTTCTAATTCAGGACAGTTCTGCTATGTATTCTCTAGGACCAATAAAAACTGCTGATTAACCAATGGACCAATGGATCTCCATGTGCCATACAGCTGTCACATCAGCTGTTTCCTCTGCCACAATTGGGGTGTAATGTTGCTGGGTTTAAGTGCAGGAGAGGGGAATTTTCTTGTGACCGTACAAATAATTCATCATAGGCTGTATGCCTCAGGACTGTTATGGGGGAAGAGAAGAGAAATATCTCATAGTTATATTGTAGTTCATCCTAAAACTGACAAGCAAGTGGCTGGCACATATAGTAGAAGCCTGATAAAAGATTTTAGAATAAGACAGTTCCAAAGGGGAGGGGGGAGAAAAGAAGAATTACAAAAGGATTGTTTCTTCAACGTAATTTCAGGCTGCGATGGCTAAATGCTGGACCAATGTACAGAAGAGGCAGCAGATGCCAATAAACAAATACATTCATTTCACAGAGAAATATTACATGGCATCGGTGTTTCCTGAGCTAATTTTAAAAACTGGGACCAGCTCATCCGATGACAAGCAGTCTCAAAGAGACTGCAAGCCTTGCATTGTTATGTGGTACATCGTCGTTTTTATGCATGTACGCTGTGTGAACAAGAGGGTTAAAAGTTAAACAGTAGCCTGAGGCTAGCACACTTGCAAGCTGAACAGGTACAAAATAGGCTTTGGTTGCTTCCAAACTATTACTGTATGTCTTTAGCAGAAACTAACATAACAGGCATCTATGTGCAAAAAAAAAAAAAAAGCAAAAATGTATTTCCTTAAGGTTGCAAGTATTATGAAATGGAACTGCTTTAATGGCTGAAATGCCCATATGACCTTTAATCCAAAGTCATAAATTTGTCAGTGTCTGAAAGTGGCAGGATATCATTCTTAATGAGGCTAGTTTCTCTCCCCCCCACCCCCCAAAAGCCCTGTCTTTGTATTTCAGGCATCCTAGCTCAGACTAGCATGGAGTTCTGAACATTATTTCCAAAAGTAGTACAGTAAAGCCCTGGTAAATACGGAAGCGAAACGAAATGAGCAAAACGAAAGCATTGTTACCCTATGAAATAAAGTAACGAAGGAGGCACTGAGAGCTCTGCTTATCCTACATTTCATAAAATGATAAATAACACAAGTCGTCATGTTTATGTATAATGAATTACAATCCGGCTGCATTTACCTTAGTAACATTTTACTGGGGTTGTATTTTACTCCCAACTACCAATTATGTCATCATCCTGGCATTTACCTGGACATAATGATACACAGCAAACCCATTCTTGTAACATAATTCATGGCTTAAAAGTGTTTGCAAAGCCAACCAGGATTCTATGTACACATAATGATGTGGAGATTGCTATTAAATTTTACAGATTAAAGTTTAGTAAACCTTAAAGTCTTACACTGGTTTGCATGGTATTTATTAATCCTGAAGGAAAAGATGTTCTGCTATTTAAATGTCAATAACATGTAACCCCTATTAAAATAAACAAAAAAAATGCCATTATATGCATTCTGTTACACAATACCACACTAGTGGCAATGGCAGATATGTTATTAAGTGCCAAAATATGCATTGTGCTTTTAACAGTTTGCATGGCAACGTCTTATTCACCCCCACAGTTTCTTTTTTTATTATTACCGGGGGGGGGGGGGGAACGAGACGTAGAGACCATACCTCATGTCTTTTTTTATAACAGAAGCCCACATTTTAAAAAGATCTCAAAGCCTTGGGAAGAAATATCTATTGTAACATTATCTTCCATTTATTCAATTTAATTTCAGTTTGAGGAGGGAAGCATATAGATCATTTTATAAGCTTGTAAGGTCACCACATTTAAATTAAAGTGACCTCTCTTAAAGCCTATTAATAACAAGTACTATGCCGAGAGAAATTTAATATGAATGGTTAAAATGCATGGGATTCAGATTTTACTGCCCAACAGCTCAATTAAACAAATTGAATTTTTAAGCAACAAAAGGGAATTGAATCAAACAGGGATGTGGTGGGATCTGAAACGGTGGACATTTATGAGTGATAGTCTCTGGGCCCTCCAGCAGTCGGTTCCCTTCATTTGTTGCCTCAGCAGTTACAAGGGATTGGGCAGACTGCAACACAAAAGGATAAAAATGTTCGCCACTGAAACCCAGGTTTTGGCTCCCAATAAATCATCTGTCACTTCATCACAGCCCAGTAGATAATGAGCAATAAAGTTTTCACACTCAGAGAATGAGGAAGCAGACACAAGCCACGCAGCAGCTCGAGCTGCTGGCTTCCTTGTTCTGCAAATGATAAGGCATTTTGTATAATAAATTACTGCAGGGTTTTGGAGAAAGAATGACCCTGACATCAGCAACATAAACAATTTAATGCTCGAAATAAGCCTGATCTAATCATATTTACCTACACGTTTTAATGACAGAAATAATTCCCCGGCTCTTACATTTATATATGAATGTGTTTATCAAAACAGGAACTACAGAAGCACCGGCCTCCCTCTGAGTTGTCTGAGTACTGTAAACAATGTTCTAAAGATGGATCATAATTGGAAATATGTTTTCAATTGCTAAGAGAACTAGTGCAGCCTTCCTCTCAGCATAAGGCTGGATAGGCCTGAGAGCTGAATGCTAGGGTTCCCAGCTCTAGGTTGGGAAATTCCCAGAGACTTGAGACTGGACCCTGGGGATGGCAAGATTGGGGGGGGAATGCAGTGGAGTATTATAATACCACATAGAGTCTACCCTTTAAAGCAGCCATTTTTTTCTGAGGAAAATAATCTCTGTCATTTGGAGATCAGTTGTAATTCTGGGAAATCTCTGGGTTCCACCTGGAGGTTAGTGACCCTATGCCTCAGCAATAGGTTTGCCAACTCTGGGTTGGGAAATACCTAGAGATTTGGGGAGTGGAGCCTAGGGAGGGCAAGGTTTGGGAAGAGGAGGGACCTCAGTAGGGTATAATGCCATAGAGTACACCCTCCAAAGCAGACATTTTCTCCCAGAGAACAAATCTAGATTGTCCGGGGATCAATTGCAATAATAGGTGACCTCCAGATGCCACCTGGAGGTAGGTGACTCTGTTCAGCAACCCAGAGGCAAACCCCCACATGTGGTCCTGTGTCCATATCCCCAGATGTAACTAAGCTGCAAAAATAAATCACTTGTGTGTGTGTTAGGGAAGGTAATACTGAGTAACTTTCATTTCCCTACCTCCCACGCTAAGGCAAAAGGGGGAGCATTCGTTATTAGGGAAACCATATGAGCAGGAAGATTTTAAGAAAAACCCCAACATCACAGTTCCTCCAAGCCAAATTGTTTGTCTGCCAATGACCACTGGTTGTTTAACTGCATGCCTGGGGAACATTTAATCAGATTCCAAGCATCATGTATACATCCAATATGAACTGAAAATGATCAGTTGCACATTGTGGGGAGATAGCGTATTTCTGGATTGGGGTTTTTAATGGGCTGGTAAAGGGCAACCACCAAAGATGACCTTCCTGTGCCTATTTTGTCCCTTCCTGCTCTACAGCATGTAGTTACATAACATATCCCGACATTATCATGCTGTGCTTGACCTTACTCCTGCCTGCTGTAGCCAATGCCATAGAGGGATAGGTAGGGAATGTGATGAAGTCAGGGCACAAGGGGAGGAGCTAATTCCATTTAGGGATGCTATTGTTAGTACAGGTGCATATAGGGTTGCCAGGTATGGGAGCCTGGGCAACAAAGATAAGGGCCCTGGCATCATGTGTGCCATGACATCACTTCTGAGGAAAACTGGAAATGACATTGTATTACTCTAGGAATTACCCAAAAGTTTGTGGTAAAAATGTAGAGTTTCCAGTGATTCCTAGAATAACATGGCAGCCCTTCTGGGTTTTCACAGGAAGTGACATTACACCGTACATGATGCTGACTTCTTTTTTAAAAAATCTCCTGTTGCTGCTTGTAACAAGGACAGGAAACAAAGGTTGCCAGCCAATGGTCTCCCTTCATAGGAGGAGGCTGACAACCCTGGGTATATATTTCTTGACCAGTGTGGCCCTGCCCATAGAGTGAGGAGGGGGAATCCCACAATTGGTTTTTGGGGTTTTCTATGATATGAAGGGGCTGCAGTGGCTCAAGTAGTTAAGACGCTGAACTGCAGACCAGAAGGTCTGTAGTTAAGCAGTTCAAGACCTGAATGCTGCATGACAGAGTGAGTTCCCATCCCTGCCCCCAGCTCCTGCCAACCTAGCAGTTTGAAAGCAAGAAAATGTAAGTAGATAAATAGGCACCACTTTGGTGGGAAGGTAACAGTGTTCCATGTGCCTCGGCGTCTAGTCATGCCGGCCACATGACCACGGAAACATCTTTGAACAGCGCTGGCTCTTCGGCTTGGAAACCGCATCCTTAGAGTCGTATTTGATTGGCTTTTGAGCAAGGGAAATCTTTACTATGATATGAAAATGTCAAGCTGTGGTAGGCACCATACTCCTCTTTCTTTTTTCTGAGAAAGTTCATGTTGATAATATCTATTCCCATCCTGGTTTTTGTTTGATGTGGCTTTTAGTGAATATTTTGTATTTGTTGATGACAGGTCATAAAGAAAAATGGTTGGGTTTGAATTCAGGATTGTGACTCTGAAGTTCTTTCAGCTAATGGAAGTTTGAAGGAGCTCATCATTCAAATTCACATGAAAGATGCCTCAACAGGGCTACTGGAAAGGATACTACAAAGTGTAGTTTGTACAACAGGGATGCTACAAAGTGTACTTCATATGCAAAATGTAAAGCTGAATATCAGTTGAAAAGTAACGAATTCGCCTTGAAAACACATAAAACATACCATACACTGATTGATATTATTTTATATCAGCATTTGAAGGGACACGCAGTAAAACAGTATCAAACATCCTTGTCATATGCAAATTGACAAATTAATACTTGCATAATAATGACAAGGTAGAAAAATATGCAAATAAACTTTTGTACATATCTACTTTTGTCATTTTCATTACATGATTTAATCATTACATGATTAAACACATGCAAGTTGCAACCACAGTGTCAGCAACAGAAATTACTGTCCTGTCCAACTGTCTGTATATAACATTTCTGGGATGAATTAAATCCTGGGTATACAGATCCATCCAAGTCATCTTTACGGAGGAACATGCCCACTTGTAGCCTTAGAAGTGTTCCTACCAGGTACAATGTAGTAGGATTCAGACCAGAACTCAAAAACTCTGGATATGTTCTAGTGTAAATGATTGATTGATTCAGCCCCAATGTGTCCAGAAGAGAGATTAATGTCAATTATGTGGGGAAAGCTTGTAAATAGTTAAACAAAAACAACAACTTGGACTCCTTAACAAGTAATGTTTAATAGGTCTACACTGAAGTGTATACTGCATTCTTGTTCAGTATTAGAAATGTATTATTTATACCTGCTGTAGTCATGTTTTGGAATACACAAGTAGAGTTTGTATAGCAACAACTGTGGAAAAAATATTTGCAACCAGGGCAGTCTGGCAATATTGCTTGTTAAGGCATGCTATTTGTAAGCAAATTTATATGAAAAGTATGCAATCCCTAATACTAAACTACTCTAGCCCCAGACTGAAGGGTGATTTTACAAACGTCCTGCAGCACTCAATCATTCCTTCATTTTAATGTCTTTATTTTATGATTTTGTTGATGAAATACTACTTACCCGGTGCTCAAAATTCCTTTTAGGCTGCAGGCAGTGGCTAGTTGACATGGTAAGCCATATTTTACAGCTATATATTTCAGCTCTCTCTGTCCAAGTTGGAGGACACAGTAGCCAAGATGGTTTTTCATAGTGGAAATATATTTTCATATTTATTTATTGATTTGACTAATGTATCTATTTTTCAATTCACATGCTTATGTTTCAATCCATTAGAGTGATTCATGGTCAAATAATATGTTATTGCAAGTACAAAGAGGAGATAAAGCCCCTGTACACTAGCTGCAACACCGAGGGAAAAAATAATAAACAGGACCAACAGCCTGGTTAAAGATTAGATGTTTGAATTCCCAAACAATCAAGAGTAAAAACAATCCGTTTGTTTAATAATAATTTTTAAAGTATTTTTGAAAGAATCAATTGCACATAAAACAAAGGTCTGGGTGGTTGGGGGGGGGTTAAATACAAAAAAGTAAGCAATTGGCAGATCTCTATGTAGAGTTAAGCATTCAAATCGCCATGAAAAACAAAACCACAGAAGAGTTTTAATTAAGCTATATAAGAGACTGCATGGCAAATGGCAATGCATTGCGCAGCCTCTCACCTCAAGGTCATGACTTGGAACACAGCCCAAATTGGTAGTGCCCAAAAGTTGTCATTACAATAACTAGTAGCTGTTTGGTATCTTGTATTAAATGACTTGCTGGTCTTGTTCCAGATCTTAGTGGACAGATGTCCACATAAAAAGGAACTACCATCTGCTTGTTCTCTACATAAAGGCACAGGTCTAAAGACTTAGCCATCCTATAGATCCCTGGAACACAATTTTTTAAAACCCAGCAGTAGAGTTAGAAAGGTTCTAGGAATTTAAAGGTGGATGCGGTAATAGTAAGTTGCTTACATTCCTTTCCATTTGCCACCACCTTTCCCCTCTTCTTGCATTCATTAGTGCCGGCCATAACCTATTTTTATACATGACTGAAACAGTGGTTTCAATCCACTCACACAGGTTAATAGTCATGCTCCCATTAATTCCAGTAATTAGGAATTATGTAAATTGTCTATACTTTTACTAGCCAATCCCCCTATGATACACATGCATTGGCTGGACCTCCTGTTTTACAATATTAATGTACACTTCTGTATATCTTTGGCAAAAAGCAACTTATAAATATTAAATAATAATGAGAGAGATGGCAGCCTGTGGACCAAGTCCTGCTCATGAAGAACGTTAATTAGGTCCTTCCTTGGCAACCTTTACCATATTTGTGCTTTTGCCACAATTTTGCTTGTAACAAAAATAACATTGTTTTGAAACATTTTGAATGAGAGAGAGTGTGATTTAATAATACATATTTATTTATTTTAGCCATGTGCATCCCACCTCTTTAACAATACCTAGTTCTTAAAGCTACTCAAAACTATATCACAATGTGTGTACACAAATTCAGGAGGAACACATAGCAAGACCTCACAGAGTGGCCAGGCTCATATAGGAGAAGATACGACTCTGGTTCGTAGATGGCTACTAGGGTTGCCAGGTTCTTATCTTTTGCCAGCGGGGGACTCCAGGCTGCTTCCCTGGATCTTTGGGCATGTGTGTGAAGCGTAAGCACTGCAATAACATCACCCAGAACTGACATCATCATGCTGGGCATGTCATGTAGGGGATGTTCTAGCATTTAGCCAAAAACTCTTTGGTTACCATAGAGCTTTTAGCCAAATGTTAGTGCATTCCCTGCATGGCATGCCTGGCGTGGTGATGTCACCTTTGCATAATGTCATCATGCCGGGCACATCGGGCATGGCAGGGCTCTTCAGGGCAGGACTCTCCCCACCTGCCAGCTGGCCAGTGGCAGATTATGGCCCCCAAAATCAGGGAACCCCTGCCCCCATTGGGGGAATGGCAACCCTAATGGCTACCTAAGAAGAGCTTCCTAACCTCGAGAGGGGGTTGGGGGAGAAAGGGTTTCTTTCAAGGGTTTGGGATACCTCTCACACACATACCAAGCCCTCTCAGTTGTTCTTCAGGGAGGAAAGGGGAGGGCAAACATGTGTCATTATATGGATTGTTTCAGAGGGCAGCCATGTTGGTCTGCAATAAAACAGCTAGATTTTAGTCCAGTAGTACCTTAAGAGACCAACAAGATCTCATTCATCTATTTATTTGTTTGTTTGTTTATTAAATTTATAAGCCACCTCTTGCCTCCAGACATTCTTGAGGTGGCTAACAACAGTTAAAATATTAACAAACTTTAGCAACAGTTAAAAAATTAATAAATCTGAGTTTAAAACATAACAAAAATAAGACTAAAAAGCAAACCACATAAACAAACCCAACTAACTAAAAGCCACACAGAAGAGCTCTGTGAAAGCTAGCTTGGTGTAGTGGTTAAGAGTGGCAGAATGTGTATTTGATTCCCCACTCCTCCACATGCAGCCAGCTGGGTGACAATGGATCAGTCACAGTTCTCACAGAACTCTCTCAGCCCTACCTACCTCACAGTTCTCTCAGCCCTACCTACCTACCTGTCTCTTGTGGGGAGAAGAAGTGAAGGTGATTGTAAGCTGCTCTGAGACTCCTTTGGGTAGTAAAGAGCAGGGTATAAAACCTCCTCCTCCTCCTTCTTCTGCAGGCCCTGTGGAACTTAGAATAAGTGGATGCCAGGTGAATGCCCCAGGAGCAGATTGTGAGTTGAAGAATTCAGATTGGAGGGGGACATATTGAAAGAGGTGGTCTGCCAGGTATGAAAGTCCCAGACCGTTTAGGGCGTTAAAGGTATCCACCAGCACCTTGAATTTTTTATGGTATGAGTTTCTGACAAAGGAGGAGAGGAGAGGAGATTTATACCCCGCCCTTCACTACCTGAAGGAATCTAAGAGCGTCTTACAAACTTTTTTCACTTCCCCTCCCCACAACAGACACCCTATGAGGTAGGTAGGGCTGAGAGAGCTCTCCCAAGAATTGCTCGTGAGAGAACAGCTCTGAAAGAATTTATGACTGACGCAAAGTCACACCATCAGCTTCATGTGGAGGAGACATGGTTCTTCCAGATTAGAGTCCACGCTCCTAGTCACTACACCAAACTGGCTCTTTGACTCTCAAAAACCCATAACCCCCAAAATCATGCAGATTGTGTCAGACAGGAGCAGACAGTCTCCTGGACTTAAACCATTTAAAGCTTTAAAGATCATAACCAGAATTTTGAATGGGACCAAGTATCAAATTAGTAGCCAGAGCAATTCTTTGAAGACTGGCAAGACACACTCCTTCTGACTAGTTCAGTCAGCAATCTTGTGGCATTTTGTACTAATGACAGAAGGGTAAACATGATAAAGGGCTTGAAAAAGAAAAGTGATGCCAAAAAGATTAGTCATGAGGTTGTTTAGCCTAGAGAAAATAAGATTAAGGGAGAACCTGATAACCATCTTCAAATATTTAAAAGGCTGCCACAGAGAAGATGGAGAGGAGGTGTTCTTTGCTGTCACTGGCAAGAGGGCAAATGTCAACACAATACTATTTCAGCCCTAGGCAGCTGCCTAATACCAACCTTTGCAGGGGAGAGCAGCATTTAGAAGATTCTGTCTCTTCTAAGCATCAGCCTGAAATGTATGCCACTTGTGCTCATGAGCACCTTTGTGAAGGAAGGAGCAGAGTTTGATGATTCAGGAAAAGAAGAAATAGGTCACAGGAAAAAGACTCCCAGTGCCAGCTAAAACAAATGAATAATAGTGGTGTAGAAGAAACTACGGACATTCTAAGAAATGCAAGTCATTATGAGTGACTGGTGCTAGTGAGGAACGTTGGATATGTAAAGAAGGTGAGCAATTTGATATAGGCATTTGCATATAAAATATTATTATCAAAACCTGAATAATAAAGCTCCTTAATATAGTTATTATAACTGACCCTCACTCCCTGCCAAAATTAATATTGAGAATATTGCTTCTCGGCTTTTTGGCTAAGATCAACTGGTTTGTGTGTGTGTGTGTGTGTGTGTGTGGTATTGAGAATATTTGGTTCAACCTGTTATTTAGGTGCCTGTGTATTAGAATTAACAGAATTTAAAAGATCAGGAAAAGAAGGAGTGACTCACCAAATGTGTAACTGACAAGGACATTTTCCAATCAGCATAGTTAAACAGATTCTGCAACGAAACACTCACATTGGTGAGTGTTGAGTTTACACCAATCACATTGCTGTCTTATTGGTCTGGGGAGGAGTATGATGCTATAATAAACAGCAGCTCTTGTGATTTTAGCTCTTCTGTAGTCTAGTTCTGCACCTAATAACCATAGGGGCAATGCTTGTTTGCACACTCCAGCAGACAAGCAGTACTGCAGACTGTCCATACATCCCCTCTGCTGCCACCAAGCAGCACTGCTTCTCTGGCAGATGGAAGCAAACATTTGATGGAGCCCCTACGACTATGGGCAGCTCAACCGACTGTGGTGCAATAAAGGCAAACGTTATACTAGTTCCTTCACCCTGGCATTAAGAAGTGAACCTGGAACTTCCGGCAAGACTTGCGATGATGGCGGATGTGCTCCTCCGCAACTGCGGGGAGCGCGATCCGTACCCGGCGGGAAGAAGGGGCTCTGGACAGGTGCCGAGCCCCCAGAGACCCCAGTGAGGGGGCTCTGCCTGGGGTGGCACGAAGGGGATCTCTCCCTATGGTGGCGACCGAGGGATCGAGGTCCCTTTTCATCACCCCCATAGGTTCCCCCACCGCGGGAGCCATATGGCTAAAAGCGCAAATCCGTGAAGCAGCAGAGAGTGCGAAGCTATGAGGCTCGAACTTACAGTTACGCATGGAATAAACGTGAGTCTGAAGTAAAATAAACAGAGCACAGCGGGCGGGTGGAGTGAAACCCCCCCCCCTCTCTCGGGACCGGCGTACTTACGAGACTCTTTACGTGGCGTTACTGCATGAAAAATAGTACGCTTGGCTTGCTGGATGGCAGCATCACGCTTTAGAGGATATAAGCTTTAAAAAGTCATAAGCGCAGTCTGAGAATTTGCTTCTTTCGTTCATCTTATCTAACTATCAACAAAAAGCACAGCCTCAACAATGGCGGGGAAAACGAAACCTTCCCCCAAACTAGGAAGTACAGCTCTGACCTCTAGTGGACCAAATGACAGCTCTTAACGTCAAGATGGATAAAATGCAGCTGGAACTGAAGGAGTCGAATAAAACTACAGAGAAGCTGCAGCGAGAACTTCTGGAAGTAAAGACTTCAGTAAAAAATCAGGATTCAAGGCTACAAAAAGCGGAGAAAGAAAAGGCCCTCCATTCTGATCAGCTTTTGAAACTACAGATGGAAAGATCGAATTTTTTCCTAAGACTTCAGAATGCGCCAGAGAATAAAGGAGAAGACCTTAAAAACCTGCTAAGTGAAGCGCTTGAACCAGTAACAGGCTTAAAAGCAGCGGAATTAAAAAGCGACATGGATATGGTTTACAGAACCTATCCAGATTATACTAAAAAGAAAAGCCTGCCTGGTGAGATTATGATAAGGTTCTCCAAAAAATCAACAAGGGATGTGGTGCTTAGAACCACAAACAAAGCGGTTCTGAAGATCAAAGGAGAAGAAGTTAAAGTGATGAAAGACATTCCATTCGAAATAAGGAAAAGAAGGAAAGCCTATGGGAAATTGACATCTTGGTTACAGTCTGAATCCATTATCTATCGGTGGAATGTTCCGGAAGGACTAAGCTTCAGCATCAAAGATAAAAAGTATAAGATTGACTCTGTCCAACAGGTGAAATTTTTTTTGGAAAAAAGCAAAGAAAAGAAAAACGAGAGAGACTCAGATGGTTCACTGGCTTCGCAAGAAAGTATCTATGGATTTGATAGCTCCAAGAGTGAAGAAGAAATTTCTGACTCGGAAAAAGGAGCAGCAGCTCCAAAAGTACAAGAAGAGACTGTAAAGACAAGAAGAGGACGAAATAAGAAATAAGAACTGAATTGTTTTATTGAAAGTTGCACTTATGTATTCCATATATTTTGTATAATTAAGCATCCCTCTAAAGGGGTATGTCTGTCAAATAGCTTTTTTGTTTTTTCTTAATATCAGCAGTAACAATTTTAATTGAAAATTAACCAAGGTTTAAAATGCTTCATAATTATTATATGTTATATGGTAGCATTAAGCAAATGATTAAGCACTCTCTGTATAAGGTAAATGTAGCTTAGAAATTAGCAAAATAGATGTAGTTATAGAGAAAATCAATAAAAACTTTTAAAAAAAAAAGAAAAAAAAGAAGTGAACCTGCAGCTGCTGCACACAAACAGTGGCAAGCATTTTGCTTGCTCACACATACTAGGCATGAAAAAAGTTTAAAAAATCAAAGCTGGGTCATATGTGCAATATTCATTATACTCAGAAAGGCAACTAATCTGGAAGTATTTCACCTGCCTTTTAGACCCATACTGACTAGGCCAGATCTGGTCATCTTTCTGGAGTCACTGTGATGGCTGCAGCTACATTCTGCATTTCAATTTCCATTTCCCTGGGTCCTGAAACATAAACCCTAGCTTGAACTGCACAGAGTTGTCCCTTGTGTATTTACATCTGAAGTGGTGGCTGGGGAGTCTATATGTAAACAAAAAATGGAGTATATAGGTGAGGAGACCTGCTTACCCCCTTGCTCCCTAACTCGTTGCAATTCATTTTTTTCCCCTCCCAGTTATCAGGACTAGGCTGACAGAAAAATTATGAAAATACCAGAATATAGGAAGGTCAGGGAGGGATAATGGTTTCCACCTCTTACCAGACACTCTGATCTGGCTTAAAACATGGTGTGAGGATGTGTGAACCTGTGTAAATTCATAAGAGCAAAAAAGGCCACTGAGCGGGCAGAGCACTGAGGTGACAAGATGCGTTCAAACCCTCATAGATCTCTATGTGCACCAAAGAGACAGATAGACAGACAGACAGCACACCAATATCCTGATACATTTGGTGACCAATGGTATTTTATTATTTATATACTGTATGCCTACTCCTTGCTTTCTGGAATTGCCAAATGTGTCCTTGTGCCAACTCTGCAAGTGAGATATCAAACTCTTGTCCTTTGTGACTCATGAGCTACCTCATCCCACCCTCCTATTCCTGAAGATGAAAATACTGAGGATCTGGGTGGTAAACCAGGAGATCGAACTCCACTGACAACTGGGAATGAGGAGCAAGCAAGCTTTAGGAGCTTGTTCCTTCCCTGTAATGCCACATGCTGTTTGGAGCTAACCACCTATCCACATCTGAATTTGGGAAGGTAAATTAGCCAATCACATTGGGGCCACACAGATGATTTTTTTTTTAACTCTTTCAGATTGAAAAAGAAAAGGTACATTTTCCCCTGCTTCACTTTGCCACTTTTTCAGAGCTGGTTCTTTCCCATTTACTCAGGCCTGGGTTACACCAGTTAGTTCATTACTGATAATCTGGAACAATGTGGGTTTTTGCTTAAATTAAGAAAGTTTTCATGAGCACCCTGAAACAAAGTTTATTGGTTTGTTTTGTATTTTTGCATTTTGTGTACATGCACATGTGTGTGTGCCCATGCCTGAAAGTCATGGCAACCTCTGGCAACTCCTACTGGGGAATGGAGGGTGTTCAGAGAAGTGGCTTGATAGCCTGCCTCTGCCTCCCAGCCCTGGTATTATTTGGAGGTCTCCCATCCTTATCCTTGCCAGGCTTGGCCCTGCTTAGCTTCCAAGATATGACAAGATTGCACTTTTCTGGGCAGCCCCATATCCAAATTTTTTGGGTTGGTGGGGCATGGGGAAAGGCTGTGGGGCAGGAGGGGTGGGGGAGGAGGAGGGAGAGGGGCTGTTGCATACCTTCCCTGAACTCCAAGTGGTAATTTTGCCACTTGGAGATAAGGCGGGGGCTAGAAAAACAACTAGAAAAACAACATTTAAACGGTCCCCCTTTAAATAATGGTGTTTTCCAAGTGGGGGCTGCCCGCACCTGAACTCCAAGCGGTGAAATTAGCTGAAGGACCCTTTAAATCTTGTAGAAAGGGAGGGAGGGGGTGGCTGCAAGATTTAAAGGGCCCTCCAGCTGGTCGGCAGGCCACATGCTCCCATTGATCAATGGGAGGTCCCTTTTAATGTCACAGGAGGGGAGGAGGGAGAAGGGCAGCAGCTGTTGTGGGGCATGTCTCACATTTGATGGGGTGGAGCCCTGAAATGCCCCACCACAGCTACAGTCATATCCAGGTCAAGACTAGCATATTTTTATGGAAGGTGATTTCCCAAATTTGGTCCCTTGCAAGTCACTAGTTGAGGGTTTGGAGAGTGGGCTCCTCCTTGGAACCCATTTAAACCCTCTGTGGATAATGCCAGATTCATTACCCTAAGGGTCTGATACCTACTTTATGATCATTATCCTCACAGCAGCAAAACAGTTCTTGATAATTTTACCTAATTCTGTTTCTTGGGAGGTGCTCTACCACCAACAGCTTCCTGTTTAACCCAGGCTAATGATTATTCACCTGACAGAACATGGTTATGATTAGTGATGGGCACAAACCCATAAACGAACCCCAGTTCAAACATGAACAAGGCAGTTCATTGTTCACAAACCAGGGCTTCAGGAGGACATGTTTCCCACTAACTGCCCACGAATCTCCATATTTTCATGGAGGTTTGTGGGAGACATGTTCTTGGGCTCCAAAGGCTTCTGGGTGGGCCAAACTCCCTGAACCATGAACCAGTTTGTATAATGGAGGAGTTCATTGGAGGTTCCTGGTTCATAAAATCCAGGAACCACAAAGCTCCAACGAACCTCCATTTTCCCAGTTCATGCCCACCCCTAGTTATGATTCTCATCCTACCCAGCTAAACGACCCACTGGTAATATGCACCTCAGAGCAGTTTCTTATGTCCTTTCAGGTTTATTCTGGACCACAAACTCCATGCTAATAAAGGGGCAGGAACTGCAATACAAGGTGGATACTAAATCTAGACTTTTGGGGTGTGATGTCTCAAATTTCACTTCAGGAAAACCAAGTTGTATTTCAGGGATTAGTTGTTGAAAGAACATTGCTGTAGATGCTGTGTTATATGAATTTCAGTCATGTAAATTCACTTTGGCCGATTTCACACTAGCATTTGCCCCAGGTTTGCCCTCATGCTTGTACCAGAGCTTCTGGTCGATTTCACACCAGTTGCTCTAGGCTCACGTTTTAATTTGGAGTATAGCCCTGCTGCACCAGAGTTTTCCTGGAGCCAACAAATCCTGTCTTTAGAGGATTTTCCTGTTTGCTCCGGGGGAGAACCCAAAATGAAAATATGCCCATTCGCCCACCTTTCATCAAGGTCACCCCATTGTGGGAGTTTCTAAAAAATTTTTGGAGAAAACCCTTCATCACGTTATATTGAAAGGGCTGAGGTTCCAAGTGGGAAAATGAAGAAAATACTCCAGAGGAAACTGGGAGGGGAAATTCCGGAGAGAACAAGAGGTGACTGGTCAGTGCGAAATCAGCCTTTGTGTCACCCTGAGCTGGATAGCCCAGGCAAGCCCAATCTCATCAGATCTCAGGAGCTAAGCCGGGCCGATTGGATTTATACCCCGCCATTTACTCAGAGTCTTAGAGCAGCTTACAGTCTCCTTCTCTTCCTCTCCCCACAACAGACACCCTGTGAGGTAGGTGGGGCTAAAAGAGCTCTCAGAGAACTGCTTGAGAGAACAGCTCTGAAAGAAGGTGGCTTGCCCAATGTCACCTAGCAGCTGCATGTGGAGGAGTGGGGAATCAAACCTGGTTCTCCCAGATTAGAGTCTACGCATTTACCCACTACACCAAACTGGCTTGGAAGGGTTACCTCCAAGGAATACCAGGGCTGGAGTACAGAGGCATGTTATCAAGCTACCTCTCTGAAATGTCCTAGCCCCACTAGAGGTCACCTGAAGTCACCATGACTTCCAGGCTTGCAAACACGCACACACAAATACTCACAAAAATAGTACAAAAAAAATTCACTTTGTGTCTCTGCTGCCCTGTAGTCTAATGACGAGGTAAGCCTAGGCAAATAACATCCTAATTTAGACCATGTTCTGATTATCTACACTTTTGATTGCCTCAGGCTATTTGTATAAATGAGCATATACCATAGGTTTTTCTCTCTCCCCTATCCTTCCATATACATACTCTTATGGTGGCATAATAAAGTTAGCACCAAATAAGGACTTAAACAGTCACAATATTTTACCCTGATTATCAGAGCAGTGATTATTATAACCAAGCAATGAAATAAACACCTCTCCTAATTACAGGAATTGTATAAGACTCACTAGGCAATGACAGGCATCACCCTTACAATAAAGTTTGGTTTACAGCATAATGCGGGAGGGGGGATGGAAACAGAGAATATGAATAATGGCACAATGGTACTGTGTATATTTTAATTAGCTAAAGGTAACCAAATGAGATTTGCCACTATTATATTGAGGTCACTTCTCCACATGGCTTCAAGCACAAGACATTAAGACAGGGAAGGTGATGCCAAACTGGAGGTTTAAAACTAATCAACATAATTAAACATAAAGTAAGAGCATGTGTTAAAAGCTACACCCATTTTACTGATCACCCTATTTGCATTGCTCGTGTACTGTAAATATTAGCACCAAAGAAGTGCTAATTAAATTGTTCCCTTACAAACAGAGGGGGGAAAAGAGAGTCTAATCTAACTTGATTCTTTTACAATGGCTATACCACATCTGAGTCTGTTGAAGCACAAGTCATTCTAAAGGAATATTCCAATTATGCTACGTAGGCTAATTTGTTCCAGTGTACTAACATAGTGGCACTGTGTGTGAAAAAAGGAATGTGTTACAGGCATGAAAAAACCCATAAAACTGAAGAGAGGAATTGAAAAGAGAGATGTTAAAACACATGGTGTATTTTCCCAACTTTATGCACTAAAGTTAAAGAAGAGGAAGGTACAGACAGACTGCTGGTTGTTAGGGGCTGGTGATATATGTACATAGGTGTTCCATCCCATTTCCTAATTATCTGTAGCCTTTTACAATGCTTTGGGGTAGCCATCACACACTTCACTGCCATGGCCAAGAAATTATCTGCCGTTCCTGGTATATGTTTTTTTTTCTTGAATGGAATCAACTATTTCAGTATGCATCACTGTATAACAGGATTAATAGAATATTCCCAATTTCTACTGATTTCTTTTAATCAGCATTAAATCTAATTTGTCATTGGACTAACCATTATGCTAGAACTATGAGACTTCAGTATCATAAATAATTGTCAGCAACTTTTTATTTCATTGTTTACAATAGTCATTATCATTTTTATCTGCATCCATGGAATTTCTTTGGCCAGCTATGACACATGGAGCTGAAAACCAGAGAGGTATAAAGGCCACAATGTCAGGACAGGATTTGGCAAACCCGGGATCGCTCAGCTATGAAACTCACTGGGTGACCTAACTTCTCTGTCAGTGTAGTTGGGAGGGTAAAACAGAAGAAGGAAGTACCAAGTACTCGAGTCCTTGGAGGAAGGTGAGGTAATAACATAATAGGATTGATAGCTCTACAGCATTATGGGATTCTTGATAATGCTCTGTTTATATGTGAAACTGGATATCAGCACTGTGTTGTGTTTACAAACTCACTTTGTAGTGTGTGATTGGCAGTCACACACCCTTGCCTCAGTCATCTGTTTTATTTTCATTTTATAATTCGGTACAAGAAGCTATGAACTTCATGGCAAATCTGACAAGATTATCTTAGACCTTTATTTGACTTGATTGCAGTGAAAGGGTTAAATGAAAGGCAGAGGTTCTGAAGCGCCTGAATAATGTGTTCACTGACTAGCCACAGCCTTAGCCTCTTGCAGTACAATATTGGCAAATGCTGGCATTGAAAAGACCCCCAGATGAGCAAAAAGTCTTCCACTCCATCATGAAGAGCTGTTCTCTGGAGTAAGTACCAGTGGGGAAATGCTTAAAACACTTACCATATGTGGTTAAGAAAGGCCTAATTTGTCCATTTTGAAATTTTGCCTTCCTTGTGAAAAGGATAGTTAATTTAAAGTAATTTGTTTTGCAGGTGAGGCTTTATTCCGAGTGGTTAATACATCACCCTGGGTTGCCTGAACAATTAGAAATTGTCACCAAAGAAAAATGTCGCAGTTCATGTAAATAACTATTTACCTAAAGGAAATGTGAATCCACAAGAGTCAGCATACTTTAATGAGGCATGACAACAGGGGAAAAAAGCCAGCGGTAGGCTGCATCTGCTAAAGCTGACATCACTTATGGTAGAAATTGGCCAAAACAACTACTATTTGTTTTTTTTTTCCTTGTCAGAAATAATGCAGCTTGAAATTTTCAACAGGCAACATGCATCCAGGCCATTTGTTACTTCTAATGGCCTAATTGTTCTCCTGGCAGAAATAAAAAATTAGGGCACTTATGTCATTTACCTAAATTTCTAATTAATGCAATGCCAATAGAGAAACTGGAGCACAGGACAAAAAGGGGTTGGATGACAAATTTCTACGCTAGCCTCTGTGCAATTTGTCTTTGTTAACTTTATATTGTCTCTCTCTTTTTTTGCCTTTTTAACAGCAGGTACACTGATTGTTGCATAGATGAGGGACTTTTTTTTCCTAGCAAGAGACAAATATAGTTCCATCTATTGGCATCCATTAGCAGCAATGTGATCTAGCTGACAGTGTTTGAATTCAACCTGGAAAAACTTGGGTTCAAGCCTTAACTCAGCTATAACTTTGGGAAGAACATCACCATCATCCTCTATCATCAAGACATCATCCTCTATCATCAAGACAAGAATAATAATTTAAGGTTCAATCAAGAGCAAAAAGTACTAACTTGATGGATCCTTATGTTGTGGTAGGCAAAAATGTTAGGAAGTTATGAATTCTGCAGAATATGTGTTTGTATGCTTGTTTATGCTTATGGAAATCTCTTTGTTTACTCAGGTCCACAAATGAAACCTAGTGCTGAACTTCATAGCCACCTAAGGACAAATCAGTGGGTGTATAGAATAGGCCATTCTCAATGGTAGCTACCCAGTGAGTATCACCTACATGGAAGCCCAGAGAGCTCTAGCTGCTGGCTTCCTTAAGGGAACTTTAAGTTTACTCGACACCTAGACTTTGTATGTAGGGTTTCCAGGTCCCTTCACTTGTCCAGTGGGGGGATTTAGGGGGCATTCCAGGGGTGGGTAGGGATGTTGCATGATGTCCCCGATGTGATGATGTCACCTGGAAGTGCTGTCATCAAATCAGGTGCTCTGGTTTTGGGGCAAACTCTATGGTAAAATTATACTTAAATCATAGAGTTTGCAACAAAAACAGGGCATCCCCGTGTAATGTCCCTGATGGTGATGTTACTTCCGAGTGATGTCATCACATTGGAGATGTCATGCGACAACTTCCCTGTTTAGGGATGGGGTTTGCCCCGCTGGCCAGCTGGTCGCGGCTGAGACCTAGGTGCTGGCAACCCTATTCGTATGTGCAGTACAAATTAGAACCACCCAAGAAACACTAGTCTTATTGTATGGTACAGAGATGCATGTTGGTCTGAAGCAGCAGAACAAAGTTTGAATCCAGTGGCACCTTTAAGACCAACAAAATTTTATTCATGGTATAAGTGTTTGCGTGCAAGCATACTACCTCCGTTCCACTGTATCTGAGGAAGTGCACTTGCACATGAAAGCTTATGCCGTGAATAAAACTATGTTTGTTTTAAAGGTGCCACTGGTCTCAAACTTTGTTCTTTATGCTACATAGTACAAAAAAAAGTTGGAAAAGTGCACATGGAAAAGGATAGGACAGTGGATTTAACTGTGTGTCATTTTAGGTCAGTGGTTTGGATCAAAGTTTCTATGGTTGGAAGCAGGGCTTTTTTTCTGGGGGAACATGCCAGAAAAGAGTTCTGGAACCACTTTGACAAAATTCTTTTTAAAATGTTCAAAAGTTCATGAGTTTTCAGTATACAAATTGAAAATTTCATTTCCCTCTTGAGAGTTCCGGCACCTCTTTTTCAACAACAAAAAAGGCCTTAGTTGGAAGGATTCCTATTTATGGTGCATGACTTTCTGGCTTCCCACTGCAGTCCAAGATGCCCTCCAAAATGTGTTTCACAAGAGTTCCCTTTCCTCCAAGAACAAAATTTGGGGGGCAGTTTGGGCTGCAGAGGGAAGTAAGGGTGGAAATAACTTATGTTAGATAAGTGATATCTCAGCTGAAACTACATGATGGTGACAGTGTAAAAAATAGTGTCTTCACATAGGCTCTAAGCGTGCACTCCTCACCTTTGTGTGGCTATAGCTGCTCTTCTGTGAGCAGCTGCAGCCTTGCAAATGGCAGGGACCATGTATAATCTACCATCTGGACAGAATGGGGTCAGAGTCTCAACATGATCTGTGCTATGCCACTGCTTTGCTGGCAGCCCAGCTCATCTTCTGTAGGTGATTGCATGGGGATCCACAGAAGAGACCTGCTCAAGCTGTTGGATGAAGTGGGAAGAAGAAGAGTAGGAGGAAGAAGAGTTGAATTTATACCCCACCCTTCACTCAGAGTCTCAGAGTGGCTTACAATCTCCTTCCCTTCCTCTCTTCACAACAGACACCCTGTAAAGTAGGTGGGGTTGAGAGAGCTCTCAGAGAACTGCTTGAGAGAACAGCTCTGTGAGAACTGTGGTTGACCCATGGTCACCCACCCAGCCGGCTGCATGTGGAGAAGTGGGGAATCAAACCTGGTTCTCCAGATTAGAGTCCACCATTCTTAACCACTACACCAAACTGACTCACATGAAAGCTAACAATCTGAATGACATAATAACTCAAAATGTAATCAAATATACTATCACTTAATTATTAAATTATTGGGAACACTTCCTCCTCACATTGTACAAGCTTTGTTGTTTGTTTGGGAAAATTTCTATGTCACCTTTCTGGGGACACTGCCCAAGGCAGATTATAAAACAGCAGGGATGTTATTAAAGGCCACCATTAAAACATACCAGAACATAAAACACTATAAAAGATGAATCAGCTTAAATATTTCTCAGTCTAAAATTATAAAATTACACTGAAAGATCAGCCCCTTAGAAACCTTTTGGCCGGATACCTAAAAGAAAACAGTATAGGTGCCAGGCAGGCCTCACGAAGAAGAGCGTTTCACCAGCAATGTACCACCACTGAAGAAGCCCTGTATCTGGTCACCAGCTGTCTCATCTTTGATGGCGGGAACATACAGAGCTGGATCTTAGTTGGTGGGCTGCACAATATGGGAGGAGGCAGTCCTTTAGGTACCCTGGCTCCAAGCCTTTGAGGGCTTTAAAAGTATGAACCCGCACTTTAAACTGTGCTCAAAACTAATGGGCAGCCAGTCAATATATATCTGTCAGTACTGGAGTGATACGATTCTTCTATCCTGTCCCTTCCAGTAGCCTGGAAGCTGTATTTTGAGCAGGCTGAAGTTTCTGAACTATTTTTAAATACAGCCCAATATAGAGCACATTACAGAAATCTAAAATGGAAGTAATCAGAGTGTGGATCACTATGGCCAGATTATGCTTTTAAATGAATGGATGTAGCTCGTGAATCAGCCTCAGCTGATAAAAGTCACTGCTTACTACAAAGGAGACCTGGGCCTCCAAATATACGCCAGGACCCAGCAGCATCCTCAAGCAACAAACCTGCTCTTTCTGGTGGAATGAACTTCCCACCACCGAGCACTCTCTGTCTCCAAAATCCTCAAACAGTTTTGTCATTGACCAACAGTACCTCAGTGTTGTCTGGATTAAGCTTCAGGTTACTGGGCCTCATCGATCTCATTATCTCTGCTAGTCACCTGTTAATACCTTCTAGAAACCCACCAAACTCAGCTGATAAGGAGAGGTAAAGCTGAGCATCATACACATATTGTTGATCCTTTACCCCAGATCCCCTGATGAGCTCTCCCAGTGGTTTCTTGTGGAATAAAATTCAAGGTATAAATTTTTGTGTGCATGCACATTTCTTCAGATACAGTGTAACAAAACTTCAGCCATTACATATAGGTAGAGGGGAGCGGTTAGTTGCCTGGAAGGGCTAATTAGAGTCAAGGTACATAAGTAGCTGTTGGGTTATAGCTGAGATTGGATTAAAGTGGTTGGTAAGATCTGTGAATATCAGTAAATTAGCATACAAACACAAGAGTTAACAAACAGATGTGAGAACCAAGTTTGAGTCCAGAGGTACCTCCAAGACCAACAAAGTTCAGTTCTTAGTGAGAACTGAGAGACTTAGCATGTGTAGATGCACAGTCCTTCAGATACACATAGATTAATGTGGATGTTAAATGCCCTGGGGGGGAAAAGGGAACCTGCAGGACCCCAAAACTTAAACGCCATGGAGCAGCAGTCTCCCAGCACCACCTTTGGGAACTGGGGAATCAAGTAAGAGTACAACCACCAAAGCGCAGTACCCCTACTCCCAACTCAAACAGCTTTTCCAAAAGATATCATAGTTGATTGTATCCAATACCACAGAGAGAATTAACATGGTTGCACTCCAGGAGAATTAACATGGTTGCACTCCCCCATCACTCTCTCAGAATGCTGGCCACTGGACAGTAATTGTTTAGGTTAGTGGCGCCCAGTAATACTTTTTTCTGGAGGTGTCTCATAACCACTTATTTCAGGGCAGTTGGGGCTACACCTTTTCACAGAGAGGTGTTTGTTACCTTATAGACTCTCACAATCAACTCAGCCTGGCTTGATACCAACAGCCTTGAAGGGCACGAGTCAAGTGTAGATGTGGTAGGCTACATATTTCTAAGTTGCTTTTCCACTTCAACAGGCCTCACTAACTGAAAGTCATCCATACAATTGGGAGCAGGCTGCACTCTAATGGTATCTTGAGACTGAACTGCATCAACTATGGAATACAATTCACAGCAGCTATGAGCAACTTTATTTGCAAAATACATCACAAAACCATCACAACAAGCCTGTATGTTTTCCAAAGTTGCAGTCAAATGAGTGAGATACGGGGGGGGGGGGGGAGTGAGACTATTTCCTCTGGCAGAAGTTGACCCACAGCTGCATGATCACACAAACTTTGGAAGCTGTGTGATCAGACACAACCATGGGTGAGTCGAGGGTTTTTTTGCTGCATTTTTCCAATGTGCTTCCACAAGGAATCGATGAATTGCACCTCCACTCTGAGGTCTCCCTATGGAGTGTGCGGCAGTGTGCATTGATGTGCATACTGCAACTGGGGGGGAACACGGCACGGAGTCAGGATAGCCCCAACACCATGGAAGCATGCCGGTTCAATCAGAGACATGAAAGTCCGTCTGTGGCTTGTAGCAACCCGTTTGCTACAGGACTTTCCAAGGCGTCTTTTAACTCCGCTTCTGCGGTGGAACAAAACAGGTTGCCAATGGCTGCAGGGCACTTCCCAGATGTTCTCATCTGATCGCACTCCTTTAATCTGCCTGGCATTTGCACCTATGTCAGGGCAAATTGTGCATGTGATCACATCCCACGTCTACATTCTCAGGAGCCTAGGGTAAGAGCCCTTTCACAACTCAGAAGAGCTCTGCTGGATGGCATTGCATGGATGCTATAGTGATAGAGAAGTGAGCTCACTTTGCCACCATTATAGAGTAGGCATGATAATGTTCTCAAACCTGTGTTTAGTAGCATTAATTTTGAGTTTTCCTCCACTTGCATGCCAACCATTGTCCCAGTTGCTTAATTACACTAAGCTCCTCCATGAACCAGGGGAAATTGCAGGCTCTGCAGGAGGGGAACAGACCACACAGGAGCAGTGATGTCCACAGCCCAGGGCATTATCTCATTCCACAAATCAACCACAGTTGTGACAGGCACACCAATCCTTAGACTGGAAAATCTCCAAAAGAGGAAACCCTCTGGATCCATCACCTTTCTGGGCAGACCATTTTAATTGGGCCTCTCCTGTTGTGGAGTTTATGACTGTTCTGCATGTCTTTGATTCTAAACTTCACCAGGTAATGGTAGGTCCATGACAAGGGCAGAGTGGAAAATTCCCACATTACCAAACCATGAACTTGGTCACCAGAGAAAAACAAATTGACTGTTTTGGTTATTATGATGGCCATGGAGTCCTGAATCTCTGCTCTCAGGGTGGTTTTGGCATAATAAAAGGTATTACATGGCTTTTGTTTTGGATTTTGCTATGGACCAAAATGCCCTAACCAGAATTGTCCAGGCTAGCCCAATCTCATCAGATGTTGGAAGTTGAGCATGGTCAGCACTGACTAGCATTTGCATGGAAAACCTCCAAGGAATACCAGGGTCATGATGCAGAGGCAGGCAATGACAAACCACCTCTAAACATCTCTTGCCTTGAAAACCCTACGGGGGTCACCATAAGTCAGCTGTGACTTGACGGCAAAAATAAAATGGACCAATATGGCTACCTATTTTTTCTTTTGTCAAATGTATTGCATGGACTATAAATGCTTTAATGTTACACATCACAAAAACTAGTACATGGAACCTCACATGGGTCAGTATTGGTAATATGTGTAAGTACAATTCAGAAGTTCTTTCCCAGATTCAGGCCAATGAACTTTACATTTCTTGAGCATACAGATTGCCAGAGTACATTACTGAATACAGATACAGCTTTCCACCAGCCTTGAAGCTTTTAATTTGTTGAAATATTTTTAAATCCATGGTATAATATCTGTCTTTCTTGCGCAGAAGTTATTGAAGAGAGTGCTGGTGACCTACACTATAAAGATACTTATGAGTGGATATTTGACTAGATTCAGCAAGTTAATCTGAACTACAGTAAAGCCATTATAATACAGGTATCCAGTGATGCATGAAAACTGAAATTTCAAGGGGATTTTAAAAAGGCTTAGTTATTCAGAACTAAGAGTCAGTCCAAGCCACCACAGAGGTATTAAAGCAAGCTATAGTGGGAGTAGAAGGTTGTAGGCAGATTCTTATAAAAGTGTAAGCAATAAGAGATGGCTTGCTTCGTACCATGATCCCATAAAATGTCAAAGGAATAGGAGTTACAGACTCCTCCTTTTCCTGTATGAGCTAATGGTGTCAATACATAATAAAACTGCAATTTTAAATAATTGTATTTGATAATCATATTAGCAGGGGAAATAATTCAATTCTGCATTATGAACTGTTGTATTTAACAGTCAGTGAAATTAGGAAGTCGCATGTATCACAGTGACTTTGAAGAAAGTTTTGCCGTTCTTGACCTTTCCCCAATCCAAGTCTGTGTCTCAGATATTTCAGTAAATAGCAGTTACTGCCATTCTTTTTCAGCTTGCTTGTTCTAACTGCAAACCCCTTTGTTATTCATTGATTGTTCCTGTCTCATTGCTTATAGTTTTCCAAAACCTCCACCACCATTCTTCTCATGGTGGAAAGACTTGTGGATTCAATACAGGCAAATGGGCCAGACAGCTCTCTTAGACTTTAATGTGGCCTGATTATTGGATGCTTTGCTTCATTATCTTTGAATCCCTTCCAAAGCCAGCCACATCTACTGGCTCTCCCACTCAGAAGAGGAAGTTACTGGATTTTGTGTTGCTCTCCTTCCTTCCCTCCGGAATTAGGTATCAATATGTACTATTCTGTATGCTTGCATGCTCTGAAAGGATGCCATACCCCTGGGGAAAGCACAGGAAAGAGCAACTACAGTGATGAAAAGAATGAAGCACCTTCCCTTTGGAAAGGCTAAGGTACTGTGGGCTTTTTATTTTAGAAGAAGGTGGCAAAGGATCATGATTATACAGTTATGAATGGCTTAAAGAGAATGGGTTCAAACAGAACTTTCTCTGTCTTTCATAAATCCCTCAATATGGGAAGAACATATTTTGTCAGATCTTTAACATCTTTGCAGAGAATTGGCTTTTCACTTCCTATTTCAGGTATTCTACAAAGATTAGAAATGGCCAGAAGCTTAAACAAAAGGCCAAGAGCCAATGGCTTTTGGCAGTCTGTATCTTCAGACAAGCTAGCCAATGAGATCAGGAGCAGCCCAAGTTGTAGTTGTTGCTTGTCCATTGTTTACTGCTTATAGTATATAGTATAGTTTCTGTTTTAATCCATTTTGGGTCTCTGCTGGGAGAAAAATGAGGTATAAATAGACAAATAAATAATATTACTGAACGTTGGGGGCCATCCAATGAAATGGATTGCCAGTAAATTCAGAATGGACCAAAGAATGTACTAAATTACAGAACACATAGTTTTCATTGCCATGGCATATGACAATGGACAATGGTTTTAGACAAATTCATGGAAAACAGGTCTAAGTGATTAACCACTGTACCTAAATTGAAGGTCCATGCTCTGAGACAGTGGCTTGAACACTACCACTGTATTCAGCTAAAGCTGTAGCCTTTCTCCTGGCAGAACAACCTTCCTCCAAAAGATGAGCTGCCTGCACTGAAGGAAAAGCCTCAACACAGAAGAAGGCTCTTTATATAGAAGGAAGGGTTCACATTTAGCTGTGCAGAGAGACTGGACCCTCATGGATATGGGGGCTGTGGAGACCAATAGGGAAGGCTATTGTTTTCATACTTTGCTTGCAGGTGGCAAGGCTTGCCCTAGCCTTGCCTGCACATAGGCCAAATACGCCTCAGAAGCCTCTTCAGAAAAGGAGTTTTCCATGGTTTCTACTGTGTCCAAGGCTCTGTGCACTCTAAAAGCTACTGGGGAAGATTCCATGCCTCCTCTCCAGAAGCAGGCTCCTTCTTAAAGTTCCTGTAAGAACAGGAAAAAAATGAAAGCCCCTCAGTGGACCTGCCCACCTCCTGTACCTCCGTCCAGAGGGTGCCTCAGGAGTGGAGAAGGCAGAGGGCCAGAGCCAAAGCCTCAACTGGGGAGAGGAGTGTATGCTTGGCAGCTTAGGGCCTTAGACACCCTAGCTTCTCTCAGGGGAAGAGCCCATTCTATAGATCTTTTCAGGATCAAGAACCCGGCCCTGGCGACAAGAAAGGGTGCAGCTCCCAGTTTCCTAAACATTCCTATAGTTGAGTCTCAGCCTTTGCTGGCTCAGCATTTCCTTTTAACCAGCTTGTGCTTCAGCTCCAGATTTTTAGGCCCTGCCTGCTTCCTGTGGAGCTCTCTGTGTTCTCCAGCTTCAGCCCCTGCTCCAACCCTTGGCTCCTGTCCTGATTGTTTCTTGCTTACCTGTGATTCTTGAACCTTTCTGCCAACTTGCCACAGTGGGCTTCCTAGAAATATCTGCCTGGCATTGTTTAAAACAGAAGCTGGATTAGATAAATTCTCTGTTTGATTCAGCATGGTTCATCTTATATTGTTATTATACATTTCCAAAAACTGGGCACAATACAGCACACGTTATAAAAAATGGAGGAAGTGGCCAGAATTAGAAATCCTGCCAGAAGCTCAGCAGCAGAGAACAATGGATACAGTTATGAGGTCAGGTGCAGCACATTACTGAGTGTGCTTCAAAACTGTGAACTTGCTCTGCTTAGGGCTGCTTTGAACTTGAAAGACAAGCTGATAGAGGAGAATCTTGTGCTGCTTCTCAGTCTCATACAGATGGAAGTGATCCTATCTTCCTCATCATGGAGATGATCTAATGCAAGGCCAGAATGGGTGTCTCATTTGAACTGACTCCTGATTTTCCTTCTCTCAGAAGCTGTGAGAAAGGCTGTGTGAAACTCATTCTTCCTCTGCTTTGGAATGTCTGAGATGGGCCCATCAGACCAGGTGTTACATGGATCACCAACGTAAGGTGACTGAAAAAGACACAATCCATTGTGAAAATCCCATTTAATTCTGCCAGTCTCATTCTCTCTCTTCAATACAACTTCAGTCTGAAACTTCCTAACTCAGTGGCCAGGTAGAATCAGCCTTGTAATACAAGCACCCAAATGGGGCCTTTTATCAACAAAGGCTATTGTGTCTGCTAAAAGGAGAATGTTCCAAATAACTCATGGAAATGCAGGATGATCATATAACTCATTTTTTGGGGAGTCATCATTGACTTGCATCACATTTTCCAAATAGAATGAGCCACATATGAGGTGAATGGGGACAGTATTTTTGCTGGTAATAATGGTGGGGAAAGCAATGTATCTTGTCTGACCACACTGACCAGCCAAAGGGCACCAAACAGAACCAAAACCAGTGGATCCGTGTAGCTTTTCAGATTCAAAAAATCAAAAACAGTATCAAGGAAAAAATAGCCAGTCTTCTCTTTATACTTTCTAAGGTGACTTCTGGTGATTTCTTCCGGCTCCGTGGCTTATTTCATTTACAGCCTCTTGAAGCAACAACTCCCTGTACCTAGCACTTTGGCACTGAAACAACAGAAGGCGAGCCGTATCATACTGTGGGGGGACTCCATCTCCCTACCAGGGAACAGTTTGTAGCAAACAGTCTGCGATATGAAAATGTATTTAATGCAATTAATAATTTAAGAAGTGAGAGCATGTGCTCTTGGAGAGTTAAATGCTTGTCAGAGTGATAGATGCACGCTTCACCACCAATACATTTCGTATGAAGAGCAGAGGGATTTTGCAAACTTGTGTTGACCTTGGGTTGCGGTATATAGGAGGCAGATTGCAAAGGCAGGCCTGCTTATGGTGGGAGAGTGCATCAGCTCTCAATTTACAGCCCTTTCCCCAATTAAAGGACTGTAAAAACATTAAAATTAATGCAGTCTTAACTCCAGAGCAGGCTCTACTTTCTTAATTAGTGCATAATTATTCAGTTTTTGATATCCTGGAAAATTATCACATGGAAATTATTTTAGGCAGTGTAACAATAGCAAAAATCTCTCCCACCTCCCCTCCCCCAACTCTATTAACATGTGGAAGTAATTAACACTTTATTACAGTGAAAATACTATTACTGCTAATGTTTAATGACTTTTGCCATTGCATCATAAGCAGGAAATTTAGAACACTGTAGAGCAATCATCTGCTATAAATATATTACAAAGATTATGAACCAGCATTGAATGATTCACGCTAACAGCATTTAAGATGAGGATATTACATACAATAAGTTTCCAAAATGTCTGTTATGTCAGAAATATAATTTGGGGATGGAGTTCATCCCACGTGGAAGAAAGGATCTTCATTTGGTGAACTGGACCAGCAGCAGAGAGCTACGAAGCTTCTGATAGCCAGGAAAAAAATCCAACATAACGATTTGTGGTATTGTTTTCTCATGACCATTTTTCATAAGAATTACTGTGAAATGAAAAGCTCCCCCCCCAAAAAAAAGTGTTGTTAAAAATGTAACTATGTCTCAAATGAAGAAGCGGTAAATTTTATGGGATTTATAGATTTCTGTATTTTTGTAACTCAGAGCAAATGTCTAGAGTAGATTTCCTATAAATGTCTGGAAAAATTATGCACCAGCTTTAGATGATTCACACCAACAGCAATTAAGATGCTGAGTCTACATAAGTGTCGAAAAGGTCAGTGCTCAGGAAATAGCATTTCATGTAAACTAGTGTGACAGAGCCAAATGTGCTGAAGACAAAAGAGGGGGAGAGGGAGGGAGGAGGGAGGGAGGGACTCAGCTTTCTTGCTAGGAGAAGTCCCGAGTGTGGCTGTGATGAAGGTGCAATGGTTAACTGGAACATCCATGTTTACAAAAAAAATAAATAAATAGAAGTCCAACTATCAAAATGTAAATAGACTGGGAAAGTATAGTTAATGCTAAGCTACTTTCTCTGAAATGTCTTTATGGAAATATTCAGGTTCACAGAATAAAGGAATGAACATCCAAAGCTCTGTGCAAAATAAATCTAGAAAGGAATCGAAAGCAGCAATGACCCAACACAACCTCCATATATACCCGCATCAAGTTCCATTTTGCCGGCATACTAATCATGATCTTGTCAGCCTAAGTTGTGCTGATGATAAGCATTAATCATGATGTTGTCGGTAGAATTCTTTTAAATTTTAACTGTATATGGATTGAGGGGGGTGATTGTCCGTATCTTTTGTAACTATTTTTAAGGGTATTTATCTACGTTGCATATTGATTCATCCATTGGTCCTTCATTTATGCAGAGATGGAAATAGATTTTGTCAGAGAGCTATGGCTGAGAAACTGCAGTACTGTACCAGTCTCCATCCAGGTCATTGGAGGTAGACCTATTATCTAACCTGGGATTAACTTGCTACAGAAATTGGTGATTCCTGGGGGGAAGGGATGAAACTCTAGCAGTTGCACTAGATTCATTGTAGTTTGTATTGGTTACTAGTTCTACGCAGACAACTTCAGTAACAGTATACTGAATATATTGAGGGGGCTCTAGGATGGTAGCAGCAGGTCCCAGCCCAGACTTCCATTCATAGATTATACCTTATGCACAGACCTTTTCATTTGTACCAGTTACACATATATTGGGCCCTGGAGATGGCCCAGGCTAGACTAATCTCGTCAGAAGTTAAAGCAGGGTCAGCCTTGTTTACTATGTGGATGGGAGTCCAGGAAGGAAGTCCAGAGTTGCTACACTTGGTAGGCAATGGCAAACCATGTCTGTTCACGTCTTGCCTTAAAAACCCTATGGGGTTGCCAGAAGTAATTGGTAACTTGACAGCACTTTGTACCACTGATACATGTGTCAAGTGTGTGTGAGTGATGGGGGACTCTGAATTTGCAGTCCTGGATAGGGATGGTTATGAATTTCAAATTGGGAGGTCAGAATGTGAACTCCCTCACATTAAAGAGCCTTGATCCATTTCAAAATCTGATTGACCCTGTGAATTTGGCTCTACCTGCAAATGCAGAGCAACATTCACACACAAAGACTGCTCTCCGTGCCTGTTCCTTCCCTTAGCCGAGCAACAAAACCCTACTTTTGCAAACCAAGAGGCTAGCTATAGGAAAGTTCTTGCAGGGCCTTGTGTGAATTAGTAATGGCAGGTCTGATGCTCCCCAGCCATTCTTTTATGCTGCAGACATGATAGCAATGGAGACTGGGATTTTTCATTACTATCATAATACTGAGAAACCCCATAAGACCTCGCCTGTGTCCATTCAGCCCTTTCTGCAACTAGGTACACCCCATCATTTTGAAAATCTCAGGTTCTATTGCTTTGGGGGAAAGTGGAATGGGAGTAGCTTTCATCGTATTTCACAAATTTCTTTTCATTCAGTTTTCAAAAAATGTCTTTTAAAAACAATTTTAAAAACACCCAACCTTTAAAAAACCTTGAATATTTTGAAAGCATTCACAGAAACATAAGTTTGCTAACTTCTAGGTGAGGCTTGGAGTTCTGCAATTACAACTAATCTCAGGACTACAAAGATTGGTTCCCCTGGAGAAAATGACAGCTTTGGAAAGTGGACTCTGTGGCTTCATATCCCCACTGAGCTCCCTCCCTTCTCCAAAGTCCACCCTCACCAAGCACTGCCCCCAAATGTTTAGGAATTTCCCAAGCCAAGGTTGGCAACCCTGGGAACATCTGACAAACCCAATCATTTCCAAAGTGAGGGGAGGGAGGAATCATATATTGCTAGTCACAGATCATGCTGAGAGAACAGGTGCATGTGCAGTTTGAAGGCTCTGAAAGAGTGGATGCAAAAGGGGGCAGTTCCCCATCAATCATCTGCCATGCCCCTCCAATGAGCATTACAGGTTAGTGTGAAATCTGTCACACACCTTTGTAAATAGGTAGGGTTGCCAATCTCTAGGTGGGGCCTGGAGATCTCCCGCTTTTACAACTGATCTCCAGCTGACAGAGATCAGCTCCCCTGGAGAAAATGGCTGCTTCGAAGGGTGGACTCTATGGCATTGTACCATGCTGAGGCCCCTCTCCTCCCCAAACCTCACCTTCTCCTGGATTCACCCCCAAAGTCTCCATTAGGGTTGCCAGGTGGGGCCTGGGGATCTTCTGCTTTTACAACTGATCCCCAGCTGACAGAGATCAGCTCCCCTGGAGAAAATGGCTGCTTTGAAGAGTGGACTCTATGGCATTGTGCCATGCTGAGGCCCCTCTCCTCCCCAAACCTCACCTTCTCCTGGATTCACCCCCAAAGTCTCCATTAGGGTTGCCAGGTGGGGCCTGGGGATCTCCCGCTTTTACAACTGATCTCCAGCTGACAGAGATCAGCTCCCCTGGAGAAAATGGCTGCTTTGGAGGGTGGACTCTATGGCATTGTACCATGCTGAGGCCCCTCCCCTCCCCAAACCCCACCTTCTCCTGGCTCCATCCCCAAAGTCCCCAGGTATTTTCCAATCCAGACTTGGCAACCCTAGTCTCCAGGTATTCTGCAACCCAGACCTGGCAACCCTAAAAAAAGAAAAGGGGTTGAGGTTAAGAAGTGTGAATCCTGTCATAAATCTTCCAATGGTGAATACTGTATGCAATTGGCTAGAACAGAATCAGCACTTAGTAGGGCTGAAGAATCCTCATAATAAAAGCCTGCAGGGGTGTTGGGTGGCACCTTTAGAAACCCTGTTAGTGATTTACAGAGAAAAGAAAGTTGATTTTACAGTTTCAGGTTTCAGTACTAGAAGAAGGCTCTCACACTTCTTTAATTCTGCAAAACTATGTAAAACAGTTGCTTGGGAGGGCCTTTTTATAAAGCTTATACAGAGCAGGACTGTAATCTATGCCACAGTGTACGCTATATACGATTGATTTGTTGTATGTTTTATTGTGCTCTTACCGCAGTGTTATCATTTTTTGTAATTCCATTTTTTTATGCCTATTCCTATTGCATTTTATTAGATCTCTCATGCTGTTTGATTACAATGTTTTACACCATGAAATCCACTTTGAGTCTCAAGTAGAAAATTGGTAAATAACTAATAAAGTATAAATAATCAAGTAAATAAATAATGATGGGCTGACCACTACTGTTCTCATTGTCTCCCCCCATAAAATTTTCTGCCTTCGGGCCTGGGTGGATGCTTAAAATAAGTCCCTTTGTTCCAAATCCCCTCTTCACACATCTAGTGTATTCTGACTAGAGTTAGCTGTATAATGCAATGTGTAAAAATAATAGAGACTACATTACTAGGCCTATTCTGTATATGTTTCTATCATTGGGGGGGGGGGGAGGAGAATGACAGTACATTTAAAGTAGATTGTGGGGAGTATAGATAGTTTGTCTCTGTATTTCCCTTGATCAGATTTGAATTTTACATGATTTTGACTGGTACTTCCTTTCCTTTTATGGTCCTTGGCCCCATCGTTGTTTTTTGTTGTTTTTCCCTCATACTTCCTACCGACATAAAATGTCTGCATGGTACATCTGAAGAAGAAGGTTCTAGTCCATGAAAGATTATGCTGGAATAAATTGTTGTTGGTCTTTTGCTGCAAACAGACTAATATGGCTGCTTCTCCAGATTAATGATGCCCTAAAAGAAAGAAAGGCTTTTGGGAGGGTGGAGATCCAACCGCTGTCCCCTTATATAACTCATTGTCTGAGATCTCTAACTTTCCCTTAAGTGGGTATGTGGCAGGGGTGCACTGCTAAACAAGGCGTAATTCTTTATACTAAAGAGATGGCTTACCCTACAGGGACGGGATACTGCCTCCTGCCCTGTTTGTGACTCAAAAACAGTATAGATAATAATGACAACTCTGTTAGGAATCTCTAGGTACAGGTCACTGTTGCTTTTTGCAGAGGTTTGGATCAGCTATATAATTCTATGATCTCTTGTAATAAATTCCTTCTAACAGGGATAAATTTGAAGGGAAGCTGTCCCTCGAAGGAAAAGATACGCTACCTTGCATTGAACTAGTGTTTAAAGTCTGAACATTTCTCTAACCCAAATTGATTGTAAGTTGAACATCTGACCTGTGCTGGCACTCAGTAGACTCTTAAAATGTACATTTTGTTAGTCTACAGAATCAAGCTCTGAACATGCATAACACCTACAAACTAAAATTCCTGTTTCAAACTTTTGCTTTATACAACTGATCCTGTGCATGTTTACTCACAAGCAAATTATGCTGATTTATTGGGACTTCCTACCAAGTGTGTATGGGGTTGCAGAAGTGGGGAGGGGCCATGGCTCAGTGTTAGAGAAGAAGAAGAAAGGTGGATTTATACCCTGCCCTTCACTACCCAAAAGAGTCTCAGAGTGGCTTACAATCTCCTTTCCCTTCCCCTCCCCACAACAGACACCCTGTGAGGTAGGTGGGGCTGAGAGAGCTCTCTGGAGAACTGCCTTTGATAAAACAGCTCTGAACAAACTTGTAACTGACCCAAGGTCACACCAGCAGCTGCAGGTGGAGGAGTGGGGAATCAAACCCGGTTCCCCCCATTAGAGTCCGCGCTCCTAACCACTATACCAAACTGCTCTGTCTTTGCATGTGGAAGGTCCCAGTGCAGTCCACGGCATCTCCAGTTAAAAGTACTGGGTAATAGGTGATGTGAAAAACCTCAGTCTGAGACTCTAGAGAGCTGCTGCAAGTCAGATTGACAATACTCATCTTGATGGATTGATGGTTTGATTCAGTATAAGGCAGCTCCATATGTTAATGGTTTATTCAAAATATTAGAAAGAGAGACCCGTGAAACTCAGGGGAAGGAATCCCACCTTCTCCCACTTGCAACATGCTGGGCAGTCTACCCACCAGCCGTAGCACTGCTGCTCCCCCCCTCCCCTCCCCTAGCCACTCTCCCAACTGGCTCACCCATCCACCCACCAGCTCCTGTCCAGAGTGAGCAGCACTGGCAGCTCCTTCCTTGCCCAACCGCCTGCCTGCCTTGGTCCTCCTCCTCTGCTCATGTGGCAGTACAGGGGTGACATTAGTGTCTCCTTTTCCCCAGCCCACCAACTGCATTGCCATCCCTCCCCATGATGTGGTGGGGGTGGCAGTTCCTGCTCCTCCTTGCCTGCACATCTGCCCAGCTATCTTACTTCTTCCCTGCTGCTTGGTGCTAAGGGGACAGAGGCAGATCCTGGTCCCCCTCCCAATCCACCACACCATAACCATGGTGGTGAAGGGAAGACATTGGTGGCTCCTGCTTCCCCCACCCACTTGCTTGCCTAGCTGGCTGAAGAAGGGGGGCAGTGGCACCTTCTCTTCCCCAACCACCACTAGCACTGCCACCTTCTCATCAGAAGAAGAAGAAGAGATGGAATTTATACCCTGCCCTTCACTTGGAGTCTCAAAGCGGTTTACAATCTCCTTCCTTTCCTCTCCCAACAACAGACACCCTGTGAGGTAGGTGGGGCTGAGGGATCTATGAGAGAACTGCTTTTGAGAGAACAGCTCTGAGAGAACTGTGACTGACTGAAGGTCATCCAAGTGGCTGCATGTGGAGAAGTGGGGAATCAAATCCAGTTCTCCAGATTAGAGTCTGCTGGCTTCACCCGGCTGTCAGCTGGCCTAGAGAGAAAAGGCAATGGTGACAGGGCTGCCATTGGTGGTGCGGCATCCAAGTGCGTGGGCTCAACTATCTCCTTCTCCAGACCCTGCTCATTGTGAGTGTGTATTGTCAGCATATGGACCGTGTTATGTCTGGTGCTTGACTCTTTGTCTGCAGCCAGGGAACATGTCTGGGCATGTTTACCTGTAATGGGATGTGATAACAACAAAGCTTCCTTTCCCAGAGAACAATGGACTTAGGGATCCTGCCAGTCCCCCTATCAGAGGCTGAGGATATTTGAATGGACCTATGACAGCCTCTGGCGGGAGACAAATCCCTGTTGGACCAATCCCCTTAAGGGGGGACACGATCAAGGTGTGGTTTACCTGTAAATATAAGTGGCTTCCCCATCCCGTTGTCCCCATGCTCCATCTTGACCCGCAATAAACCACAATGCTGATTTCACCATTGACGGCCTCACGACTCCAATACTTTTCAGGCCGATAATGTATTGCTCTGTTTGGGGCGGGGGGATTAAATCCTATCAACTCTGTTTGTAACTTTTTAGAAACTGGAGAGTGGTTGAATTATTCAAGAATGGCTAACAATTGCCAGCTCAAGATAAACTCTAAAAATGCAAAACAAAAAACCAACCCTACAGAGCTATGGGGCTTTTATACAGCAGCCAATTGTTATGATTCCTTTTAATTAAACACAAATGAATTAATTGATATAAAGTACTGCTAGGCAATTATTTTGCTGACATTTGGTCTCTTTTGAGACATGCTTGTTTACTGCATCTATCAGCTCTACCACCCATTCCCATGTTAGCTATTTTAACCATATATTTAAAGAGTTAAATCTAAGTTTGTTCTATTAGAAACTTTTATATTAATTTAATATTTGAGTTAATGGTACGCATATTAGACCCAATAGTATTTACATTTTTTAATCCATCTCCCGTCCCTAGGCCATCATTGTACATGAGATATCGCATCTTAATGAATTTTTTTCTGGTTAAAGATATTTAAATAAATGAATAACTAAATAAGTAATGAAATGCTGATTTTTATCTCACTGTACACAAGTTGATGTTTGTGTTCTGATTTTCCAGCAAGTTAATTTTGTCTATCTGCAAAATTATGCAGGAAGATGAAAAAATTAATGTTGGCCTATAAATGAGCCTTCTGGAACAGTAAAATGTGGCCTTAATGGCTGTAAGGTCAAAACACAAGGGCTAGTAGCTAAATAGCATTGTTTTCTTATCAGCTGCTTTGGAAAAGGCCATTGCATTTATCTATAGATATACCTAATATTTAGGGTTGCCATTCTCCAAGTGGGGTCTGTAGATCTGAAATTACCACTGATCTCCACACTATGATATCAATACCCCTAGAGAAAATGGCTGCTTTGGAGGGTGGGTTCTGTGGCATTATACTCCACTAAGGTTGATCCCTTCTCCAAACCCTGCCTGCCCCAGTAGGATTACCAGCCTCCAGGTGGGGCCTGGAGATCTCCTGCTTTTACAACTGATCCCCAGCTGACAGAGATCAGCTCCCCTGGAGAAAATGGCTGCTTTGATGGGTGGACTTTATGGCATTGTACTATGCTGAGGTCCCTCCCTTCCCCACCCCTAAAGTCTCCAAGTATTTCCCAACCCAGAACTGGCAACCCTACTCCCTAGAGTTCACCGCCAAATAGCCAGGGATTTCCCAGTCCAGAGGTGGCAACCCTGCTAAGCTTTCAAACTAAACCATCTAAATAACAGGTGCATAAAGCTTTTTAGAAGTAAGTAGTTGCTACTGTATCTAGAACTGGTATATCTACAGCACTATACATTTTCATTCTAAGTCAGATCTTTGTTTCTGACTAGTACAGAGCAGCTTCAGAACATTAAAATATTTCTGGTTTCTCTATTTTTTTTTTAAAAAGTGCTAAGATCATGTACATCCCAAAACCATTAAGTACACAGCACTATGGTTGCTAGGTCTTCCCTAATCACCAACGGAGTGGGGGTGGAGCATAGGGTTACCAGCTCTAGTTGAGAAACTCCTTGAGATTTGTGGTTGGAGCCTGAGGAGGACAGGGACCTCAGTGGGCACAATGCCAGAGTCCACCCTACAAAGCATCTATTTTCTCCAGGAGAAGTGATCTCTGTGGTCTAGAGATGACAGGTAATTCTGGGGGATCTCCAGGTCCCACCTAGAGGCTGGCATCTCTACACAGCACTCAAAAAAATTAGCAAGACAAATTCAACTGTTTGCTAGATCTATGTTATCTGACAAAGGGAGTTTTGACTCACGAAATCTTATATACTTGTTGGACCCAAATCTAGCTCTTCTGGGCCCAAAACTAGCTCTTCTGTCTGCTAGTGTGTGCCCTTGCTCTTCAGTTTCAGCACATGATTGCTAGTTTAGAATCAGACCAAACTAAATATGGGCCTTTTCACACAAAATGCACAAAATCCACCGTGGTTTGTCTTCCTGACTGCAGGCAATTTGCTGAAGAAATGCCTTATGTGGGCCTAATTCCCACTGACTACTTCTCAAAGAGATGTATTTGTATGCTCCTTACTAAGTTACTAAATTAAATGGACCACTTACTGATACCATTTATAGTGTCTGAGTTAGCATTGGAAGCACTGTTCTTCTTCAGTAATGCCAATTATCTACAAAATCCTAAATCATTTAGGCCTAAAATTGCCAGAAGCCACTGCTTTTGTATCCTATTACAATTGCAGTTATTCATGGAGGATACACTCTTAATACTGAATAAGACCTCAAGGGCCACAGAGAGGCATTCTTGGTGGCTTCTCTCCAAAATTATAGAATTCCTTGTGTATAAATTTTGGGCTGGCTTTTCAGAGTCAAGCTGAAAATGGCAGAGAGGCAGGGACTTCAGCATTACCAAATTTTACTTAATGGATTGGATCCCTACAAGCTTTTCTGTTCAATCTCATGTGGTTCCCCTATTTACTGCAACCCCCACCCCACATGGCCACTCCATGTATGTTCCACACACCCTGGAATAGCTTTTTTGATGGTCAAAAGTGGCTCTTCCTCCATCATTCACCAGTGAAAGGCTGGTAGGACCCAATCTATATCCCTAAAACATTTTGAAACCGTATAGAGCCCATTTTAGTTATTCAAGCAAAACTAAGAGATATTTTTCAACTATTGTGAGAAATGAAATCAAGACTGCAACAAGAAGTAGGTGATGTGGCGTTCTAGTAAGCTTCCTGGAAGCATCTTATTTCTCTCTCTCAGATGCTGGGTTGATCCAGCAGGATCCATCTTATATTCTTGCTATATGGGAAAGTTCTGTCAAGTCACAGCAAACTTATGGTGATCCTGTAGGGTTTTCAAAGCCAGTGTTTAAACAGAGGTTGTTCGCCTTCCTATTTATAGTCTTCCTTGGTGGTCTCCCATCCAAGTACTGACCTTGCTTAGCTTCTGAGATCTTACAAGATCGGGATATACTGTACGATTCCACATCTCAGCTCATGAACTCCTCTAACCCTAGTTTAAGCATATTGTATGAAAGATACAATTGATAATCCTTTGTCCTTTCACCTTGTTAAGTCCTGTTCTGTTACCTATCAGGATCTGTGTTAATTTAATTGCTGTACCAACTCGAGGATGTAGCCTTTGTTCATACATCCATTTTTATTACAAATCAAACATACAAACAGAGGTTTCGTGTAGTTTCAAACCATTTCAATGGAGGCACTCTTGGGCTGCAAGTCACTGAGAATTCAGTAATCAGATACAATTAATCAGAGATCAAGGTCTGGCATACAAAGGCATAAGCACCTTTGATAATCACCTTGATAACATGCATGTATGAATGGGCCTAATAAATAGGATGTTAATTTTGTTTCATCACATCTCACCTGAAATGTTTTCTATTGGAGTCACTTCACACACATTTAGCTGCCAGTCAGCAAGTATACAATTATTATCTGCAGAGAAATCAAGTGATGTACATTCAGATGGGAACCAGACCCAAATGAACATGTGAATTGGAAATTAAGTAAATTATTATAATGTTACACCAAGGTCATGCTAGCCCTGATTCTTCTTCATGCAAACTTAGAGGCTCTCTCCATATTCTTTGGTATAATATTACTGTAGGTTGCATTACAATCAGAAGCATTACTGAGTTCAGTGAAAAAGTGGGAGGGAGAAAACCCCAAGAAAATGAAGCCAGGATGGGGAAGGAATAGGTTTGAATGATGAGTAACATAATTTTTGAGTGCTTGATCACCTGGGGTTTCAGCACAGACATACTATATCCTCCCTCATGCTTGTTACTATCACTCCTGAGAATGAGCGAGACCCATCAATCAATCACACTACACTTGTATTGTACCTTTTATCCCATGTATTTCAGGGCTTCACAATACAATAAAATTTATAGCTCGTATAATTAAGAATGTGCCAGATTAAACAAATGAGACTGAAGCTCATTTTTTTTGTAAAAAAAAATTTGCAAAATCTGTATCAGAGCTAAACAGTAGAAAGGGAATTTCATTCCAAGTGGAACAACAGTGGAAGACTGAGAAGACAGGTTTTCGGGAAGTAGTCAGGGCGAACTATGGTGTCCCACTATTTCTGGCTTCAAGGTATTATTCAATACACAAAAGAAAAGAAGGTCATTTGGATTAATTGAGTGCAAAGGTTAGTTGGAGATGTGTGAGGCATAAATGTTTTTTTAAGTATAAATTAACAGCTTTTTTTTTTTACAATCCACATTTATAATGTTGGATTTTTATTTTTTTTTGCTGATCTCTATTCCTGATGTTAGAAAACACAGGATTAAAATAATGCTGTAACACAGGAAAACAGGTGTCGGCTGCAGGATTTGAAATATTTTTTTTGTAGTAGCTTGAGCATATTTGAAGGGGGAAATGTGTGTTTATTTCTGATCAGTTCAGGTGTGTGTAATTTTGCTGTCCTGTGGGTCAACTAGGAAAGGCAGCTCCACTGACAATAATGAAATGGTCTAGAAAAGGAGAGCCAGGAGGGAGCCTGGAAGGAGCAGGAAAGGAAATGGACCCTAAGAGTAGAAGACATTTCCACTGGTGCAGAGCAATTGCTGGTTCTCTCTGTCTCCCACCCACCCACTCACTCACCCACCCCCACACAAATACAACTGCACCCCCTGCCATGACATCTATAAAGCCACAGGAGCACCCCAGAACCTCTGGAGCCAGTATTTGAAAATACAAGGGGGGTGCAGGTGGGGCAAGGAAAGTCAACAATGCTGCTGCATGAATAAAAGTCCTTCCACTCATGTAAGTTCTAAATCAGAGTTTCAATTGATACTGTATACTCAGGGATTAGTTACCCACCCCGGGTATGTAAACTGACAGGGCCATGCTGAACAGAGATACACCATTCTACGCCCATTGACTTCAGTTGACTTTAAAAGGGTGTAACTCAGTTTAGGATGGCACCGTAGTTGTCAGTACTTCTTTCCATCCCCTGGACAAACATTTCCTCAGTCCTAAAAAAGCACTGTTGCAAACTGCACAGCCTTACTTGACCTTTGGACCTAGCAGAGTTTATGTGTGCAGTGACAATATTGTTCCCCAGGAAAGAGAGATGACAGTTCATGTTTCTAAGCACTTTCAGTCTTGGGAGAGGCAGCTGGTGCAATATCATCCTAACATGCCTTCACAGGGGCGCACAAAAACCCAGCATTAGTTCCACATCTGCTTGAGCTTAAGTTCCTGAAGGAGACAGTCACAACTAAAGGTATAAGTGTACCTCAACCTAGTTATCCCAAACTGCTGCACAAAGTGCAGTGTCCAGTTTCTTGATCAGAGTTACTTGCTTCAGTGTTCTGAATTCTTTTGAAGGTTAAGGACCATTGTGCAATAGTGTAAATTATTTTTTAGGTTGTGGTCACAGGCGCGAGATGAAGCGTGGGGGGAAGAGAGGCTATTTCCTCTGGCATAAGTTGCCCCACGGTTGCGTGATCACACAGACTTTTGTAGATGTGGGTGCAGCCCACCACTTCATGATCAGATGCAACCGTAGGTGAGTCGGGGGGGGGGGGTTGTTTCCAATGCACTTACATGAGGGTTGCTGTTTGTTTCCAATGCACTTACATGAGGAATTGATGAATTGCAGCTTCTAACTGAGGTCTCCCTATGGAGTTGGGGTGTGTGTGCACTGATGTGCATACTGCGAAGAGGGGAAAAAACAAAAAAACCTGATCAGACTATCCCAATGCCATGGGAGCATGCTGGGGTGATCAGATACAGGAAAGTCTGTCTGTGGCCCGTGGCAACCCGTTTGCTAGTGGACTTTCCAAGGTGTTTTTTAACTCCGCTTCTGTGGCAGAGCAAAATGGGTTGCCGATGGCTGCGGGGCGCTTCCCAGGTGTTGTTGTCTGGTCACGCTCCTTTAATCTGCCCGGCATTTGCTCCTATGATGGGGTGAATTGTGCGTGTGATTGCAACCATAGTGCATCTTTAGAGAACTGCATGAGGTAGCTTGCAGTGACCAGTATCCTACTGTGCCATGCACACAGCATGGAGTTTTTCCATGTTCTTCTCTATTCCTGCAGCTCTATCTGACCCACAGAAAGATAATTCCCAGGGTCACAGGATCCATGTGGAATAGCCAAGCACATTGAGAAGCCTGGAGTGAGGAAGGACAAGAGGGGAAATTATTGCTCCACTTTTTTTCCCCACAAGGACAGCTCTGTTGAGAAAAGGGGTCCATTTCACTCCTTTTTCCCTCCTCACTTCAGCCCAAAGACCTGCATGTGTTTCTCCACGTGGATCCCGGAAGCCCAGGAATGATCTTTTTAGGGATCAAAATGGTCTGTGTGAATGTAGAGGAACACAGAGAAACCTCCACGTACGGATAGTTGAACTCATGCCAACAGGCTGAAAACACAAACGGATTTTTAAAAAATATATAAAGCAAACCTAAAGGTAGCATAAGAAAAGAGCAAGATATCTGAAGATGTGAGCAGTGACTCACGAAAGCTCATACCCTGCCACAAATGTTGTTAGTCTTTAAGGTGCTACTGGACTCTTGCTTTTTTCCTGCTGCTACAGACAGACTAACATAGCTACCCATCTTCATCTAAAGATAGCATAAGTGAAGAAAAAATATAACAATAAAACACCAACAACAACAACAAAAACAAACAAAATCCAGGCAAAACCAAAATCAGCATAAAATCAATAAAACAAAGCCGATAAGACACATGTAAAATACAGAGTAACCAAACTAGGTTTTTTTTATTATTATTTATTTACCTATATTAGATATACATACATTTGCTTTACAGGGCAATGCCCAGGTGGGGCCAGGGTTGGGTCAGTTTTGTTGTCCTTCAACAGCCTTAGTTGGTTGGCCTAATTCCTAATTTACGTTAGCTAAATAGCAGTACAAGCAGCGGGAGACAGGAGAGAGTGTTCTCTTCTGAAATGCTTCTCTTTAGTCGTGTGGTTACAGGGCTGGCAGTCATCTGCAAGGTGCTTCAGCAAGCCCATTTTCTAGTTTGCTTGTAAATGAAAAGAAATGTAACTTGGCTGCCAACTGAAGCCCCTCTGACATCCCTTCTGACCCAGCGCTGTGTCCCTCTTGCATGGCTGCTCATGAGCGAGTCAGCTACAGCTCGCGTGCTAATCCCAAAGGTAGGCTTCATGTGGAAATAAATCCACCTTTATTTAACCGTTTCACTTTTGCCTCCAGACCAGGTAAGTGGCAGAATGCACATGCTGTGCATCCTCATGCACTTGTTAGGGCTCATTGAAAACCCACTGCTGCACAAAGGCTGCAAGAGGTGACCACCTCCGCAGACAGGCCAACAGACATTGTGAATATAAGTGGTAGTGACTCCAGTGAAGATCTCTGGGGTCGTTTAAGTATAAGTGAATGATCAAAAGGGGCAAGTGTGCTCTGCTGCTCTGCAGCTACCACGACAGAGCACTGACCAAAAGGAACGCGCTTTGGCAAAACAAATGGTAAAGTCTGAAGATTGGGGATATCTTGCTATGAAGATATGGATGCTGCATATGATCTACTGGGGCTGTCTGAGTCTCTTACAGAAATGATTACTCCCATCCCGAGAAGGCATGGCTTAGAAAACGCTTGCGCAATAATGTTCTGAAATATTAATCTCTTCATTCTGGTCAGTGCCAGTTTCTGTTAACAATGTTGAGAGGGTGTCCCATAAATGAGAGAGCACTTCCCTCAAGTTTGCAGGCAGGGCTAATGAGAGAATAGGATTGGAGACACTTCCCCCAGGTCTCCTGTGATCTAACACTGTCTTGATTTAAATTAACCAGCATTTCTTATAGAAGTTTGCACTGCATAGAATACCAAAAATAATAGAAGTAACTGTCTGGAGTTCTTGTGTGCTCCTCTCTCTAGCCCTGCTCGTGCCATCACTGCCTAGCTGGCTAGTGGGATAGTGCCCATGCCAGGTATGGACATCCAGGTGGGAGCTGGGCCATGGCTCAATGTGCCAGCATTAGAGGAACCTCCAACCCAGCAGGCGGTATTGGGAGGATGTTCCCCTCATAGGCTGTAGTGGTTAAATTGTTGGGCTAGGATCTGGGTAATCCAAGTTCAAATCCACACTTGTGCCATGGAAGCTTGCTAGGTAACCTTGGGCCAGTCATCCTCTCAGCCTTACCTGCCTCACAGGGTTGCTGTGAGGATAAAACAGAGGAAAGGAGAATGATGTGAGCTACCTTGGGTCCCCTTTGGTATAAAAGGTGGGATATAAACAACGTATACTATAATGAAGTGAGGAAGTTACCTGGAATAGATACAAGGCCATTCCCAGGAGCACTTTAACTCCAGGAGAAATATATATTGCACAATCACATCTCCCTAAAAAGGGCAGGGGGTCAGGAGAAAAGCAAGCTGTCAATGGTCGAATCCAACATAATTTTACCACCAGTGGAAGGGGGGGGCAGTTTTCCTAGTTACTACCTTTCTCTGCAGACCCCCATTCACTTGTCCCCCAGGAATTGCATTCTCTGGAGTTCAGTGAAGAAGGGGAGAAATAATTCTGCTGACTGAAGAGCCTTTTGTGAACAGGAAATGGTTGAATTCAACCCAATCAGTACCACTATAGGGTGTAGTAGAAAGTGCTGTCAAGTCACAACTATGGTGACCCCATAGGGTTTTCAAGGCAAGAGATGTTCACAGGTGGTTTGCCACTGCCTGCTGATAAATATGACTCTGTCTGGCTTCTCTCTTGGGTTTGGTGAGATTTGTTCCTGTTTCCATTGCTGACTCCCATATGAAATATTCCATTTCAAATTTGCTTCCAATCCTTATTTCCATGCTAAATGTAAAATACCCTGTCTCCAAAAAAAAACACACACACACACACACAAAACAAAACCATGGTAGGTTCAGTAGAAAATGCCTAAAGTCTCTGTCCTTTAACTTATGATGATTTAAGATGGCTTAGTGGCACTCGTCTCCTTTGAACCCCAAAGGGATATGCCCTTTCCCCATTCCTGCAAAACATGAGCAGAGGAAACTAGTTTTACCCACGAATGACTCAAATTCATATTATGATATGCAGCCAGCTAATGTCACAAAAGAAAAAGCAGTTTTATCAAAATCTACAATTTGTAGCACTCAGCACCTTCCTCTGGTGATATCATTTACTGAAAATGTCAGAGTATATCCAATGTAATAGCTTTACAGAGCTTTCTATTGAGCATATTCTTTAACATTCCAAACCCCATCCCCCAGATATTTAAGCAAGATGTAAGCAGATTTGAATCTGTAATCACTAGCTATGGCAGCCAACAGGAAGAATGTGGAGAATTACTTCCTAGGGATATAATTTATTCCAAATGTTTTCACAGCAGTTTTTGAAACTGTGCTCATCAGGATTTGTAATAACACACTTATTGTATCTGATGTTAGGAATCCATCCTTTGTAATGCTTCTTGACATAATTGCAGCTTTTGACACTCTCAATCGCAAGATCCTTCTAAATCATCTTGAAAAATACGATGGTCTTTCAGGTTCGGTTATTCAACAGTTCAAATCTTATTATAACCATTGACAACACTTTGTTAATATAATTTCTTTCCATTCCTCCTCTTACATTGTCATCTGGAGTCATCTGTTACAATGTCATCTGAAGTCCCACTGGGAATGATTCCTAGCTCCATGCTTTTCTTCTTTATCTACCTGCTACTGTTAGAAGCTACTACAATACCCTATCTATAGAGATATGAGTTTTCTTATCATAGTTTGGATGCCATGAGGCAGTTTAATTTTCTGTTCCTTACACCTATATACAGGATCAATATTTTAATACTTTATCACTAGCTGAGCTATGTAGACTAAACGAAGTCACATATGTAAAACAAACATTGGCTTTTAACATCTTCTTTTGCTCTCTCTCTCTCACCAGCAGAAACATGGATTACATATTGTACAGGGTGGTCAACTGTAATACCAGATGAGTTTAAATGTTTCTAAATTTCAATGTACTTCAAAATGTCCAGCAACATCGGAATGTCTTTTTGGAATAGGGTTGCCAGCTCCAGATATGAAAATTCCTGGTGATTTGGTGGTAGACCCTGGGAAGAGTGGAGTTTGGTCTAATGCCATAGAGTCCTCCAAAGCTGCCATTTTCTCCTGGGAAACTGATCTCCATAATCTGGAGATGGGCTGCAGTTTCGGGAGATCTCCAGGCCCCCACTGGAGATTGGCAACCCTAGAAAGAATGGTTCATAGATGGAGTTGAGATATTTGAGATGTTTTGAAAATAATGCTGTAAGTGGAGGGGAATTGTCAGTACCATGGTTCTTTCCCCCCACAGCTGCATTTTTATGGGCTCAGATGATGCATTCCTCCCAGATGCTCACAGATGAGGAGTGCCTCTCCTTATGACTGGCGCTTTCTCTCCAAAAAAAGAAACCTCTTTAATTATATGTTCTTTCAACTGTTAGCTTTACTTTGACTGTTTTTTCGGTCCCACTAACTCAGGCCTACAGAACTCAAGAACTACTAAGACAAGTGCAGCTGAACAGTCAAGAGTAGCAGACCACTAGGGGCTTGATGAAGCTTCCATTTTTTGCTGTATAAAATCTAAGGGAAACAGTTTCAGGCACCTAGCTAGGTGTGTTCAGCTTGGCAGGCTGCAAGTTGTACAGATCTCACTTGTGCAACAAAGATTCCTATTCTGACTTTCTTTGAGTTTACTATTCCAAAACTGCATTTCTAAAGACACTTTCCTGGGAGTAAGCCCTGTTTAATAACCTGGGATTTACTTCTGAGAAGACCTACTTAAGAGTGCTCACTGAATTATGTATTAAATCCCATTTTCAAGATACCTGCATTATTAAATTCTGTTAGTTCTCAGTTAGTTGCTTGTCATTTTCTGTGCCCCAAAATCTCAATACTGAATCTGTGCATTTCCTCTTAAGAAGAAGAAGAAGAAGAAGAAGAAGAGAAGAGATTGGATTTATACCCCGCCCTCCACTCCCCAAGGGAGTCTCAGAGCGGCTTACAAACTCCTTTTCCCTTCCCCTCCCCACAACAGACACCCTGTGAGGTAGGTGGGGCTGAGAGAGCTCTTTCCCAAGCTGTCCTTGAGGGAACAGCTGGTACAGAGCTATGGCTTGCCCAAGGCCATCCAGCCAGGTGCAAGTGGAGGAGTGGGGAAGGATTCATAAAGGATTCATTAAGGATTCATAAAGGATTCATTAAGGATTAATTCATTAAGGATTCATTAAGGATTCATAAAGATTCTAAGAATGCCAAATCAAAATTCCACGAGATAGTTTCCCAACATTTGGTGGTGGTGGAAAGTGCCATCAAGTCACAACTGACATGGCAACCTTGTGGGGGTGTTCAAGGCAAGAGACATTCAGGGATGGTTTGCGATTCTCTGGCTCCATGTCAAGACCCTGGTATTCCTCAGAGGACCCCCCATCCAAATACTAGCCAACATTTGATACTTGGAGTATTCTCTGAAGAAGTAGCACTTAGTCTTATCAATTTTTCCCCCTTGTTTGAGACGCTTGATGGCCTGTTAGGCCTTGACAGAGGGAGGTGTCCAGTGGGGTGCCACAGAACTCAGTTCTGGGCTCAGTACTTTTCAGTATTTTTATAAATGATCTGGATGAGGGTGTGGAGGGGCTACTCATTAAATTTGCAGATGACACTAAATTGGGAGGAGCAGCGAACACACTGAAAGATAGAGATAGAATTCAATGAGATCTGAACATGCTGGAAAAGGGGGCGGATGTGAACAAGATGCAATTTAACAAGGGTCAGTGCCGAGTTCTACATCTGGGTAACAAAAATGAGAAACACACATACTGGATGGGGAATACACTTCTGTGTAGCAGTGTGTGTGAACAAGATCTTGGGCGTAATGGTGGACCAAAAGTTAAATATGAGCAGCTAGTATGATGTGGTGACAAAAAAAGGCTACTGCAAACTTGGAGTGTATTAACAGAGGCATAACATCCAAATCACAAGATGTTGTAGTCATAGTTCTGGAGGCCTTATTTCAAAAAGGAAGAGCAACGAGGATGATGAGGGGCCTGTAGACCAAGCCCTATGAGAAAAGGCTGAGGGACATGGGAATGTTTAGTCTGGAGAAGAGGAGGTTGAGGGGAGCCATGATGGCTCTCTTTAAGTATTTGTCACTTAGAGGAAGGCAGGAAGCTGTTCCTGTTGGCAGCAGAGGATAGGACTCGTAATAATGGCTTTAAATTAAGGGTGGAAAGGTACCAGCTGGATATTAGCAAAAACTTTTTAAAAGTAAGAGTTGTGCAACAGTGGAATTAGCTGCTTAGGGAGGTGCTGAGCTCCCCCTTACAGGCAGTCTTTAAGCAGTGGCTGGACACCCACTTGTCAGAGATACTATAGGTTCATCCTGCATTGAGGGGTTGGACTAGATGGCCTGTATGGCCCCTTCCAACTCTGTGATTCTATGATTCTAAGTTTTTGACAGTAAACAGCCTGACAGAAGAAACACTTGGTTTATTTGCTGATATATGTAGGTGTCCTTGTTTCATTCATTCATTCATTCATTCAATTTATAGCTCGCCCTCCCCTGTACAACAGGACTCAGTGTGGGTAACAGCATTAATAAAACATTCTATTTTAAACAATTCTATAATGCAATAAGATAACAACCAACAACAACTCAAAATGGTGTATAACCTAGTGATCCTTATCCTGGGAGGGAGATAAATAGGCTAAAATATATATGAAATGAAGAAAAGGGGAGGGAAAGAGAAAGAGAGGCCAATCTAAGATGGAAGAGCCGTTGCTGCCCTTAACCATAGGCCTGACGGAACAACTCCATCTTGTAGACCCTGCAAAACTGCATCAGATCCTACAGGGCCCTAATCTTGCTTGGCAGAGTGTTCTGGTTGAGGACAGCTGGACACTCTTTGGCCAGGTATCACCAGTAGATTATCACTCTTTGGGGAATGTACCAGGAAAGGCAGTCCCAAAGTTATGCAGGTCCCTGACTGTTTAGGGCTTTAAAGGTTAATACAAAAACCTTGAACTGGACCCAGTATTCAACCTGGAGCCAGTGCAACTGGCAGAGCACCAGCTGGATATGGGTTCTGAAAGAAGGTCCCATAAGAACACGTGCAGCTGCATTCTGGACCAGCTGTAGTTTCGGGTCAGTCTCAAGGTTAGCCCTGCATAGAGTAAGTTACAGTAATCTAATCTGGAGGTAACCATTGCATGGATCACTGTGGCTAAGTCAGGGGATATAGGAAGCGGTCCAGTTGCTGGCATAGGTGGTAAAATGCCAGTTTAACTACATTTGTGACCTGGGCCTCCAATGAGACAGAGGCATCCAGAATTACACCCAGACTCCTGACAAGTCAGCATTGGTGTTAAAAGCACACTGTCAAGAGCTCGGAGTTGGCACCCTAACCCTGAATCCCCGCAGCCCAGCCACAGGACCTCCTTCTTAGACTGATTTCATTTAAGCCAGCTCAGTTTTAGCCAACCAACCACAGCCTCTAATTCCTCAGCCAGTATGTCTGGGGCAGCAATTGGCCGGCCACTCAGATACAGCTGGGTGTCATCTGCATAATGGTGACACCCTAGCCCTAAATTCTGTACCAGCTGGGTGAGGGGGCACATAAAGAAGTTAAATAACATTGGGGGGAGGATTGTCCCTTGGGGGACATCACATGCCAAAGGGTATCATGGTGGTTCCTGGCCCGAGAGAGATCTAGCTGTCCTCAACTAGGGCTAGGGCTTTTTCAGCTTTGGCCCCCACCTGGTGGAACTCTCTGCCAGAGAACATCCTGTGGGAGGTACTACCTTTCTGCAGGGCTTGTAAGGCAGAGATGTTCCACCAGGCATTTGGTTGAGGACAGTGATGGACAGCAAGTAGTCTGGCACTCTCAGGTCTCCCATCCCCCTCACCTGCCCTCAAGAGGCTGGGGGGGTTGCAGTTTTTCTCAAAGTTTCTTGCCATTTGAGAATAGTCTGTTTTTATTCATTGCTTTGTGCTGTATTTTATTATTGGTTTAAACTTAATTAGATTATTTATTGTTCTACTTTGTTGTAAGCCACCTGAGCCCTGCTTGCAGAGAAGGGCAGCCTAGAAGTCTAAATAATAAATAAATAAACCCTCTCCCATAGCACTACCATGATCTTTGAGAGATGAGACAAACCACATCAAGACTGTCCCTTGAAACCCCACACTGGCAAGGTGATGGGTCAACAGATCGTAATTGACCATGTTAAATGCTGCTGATAAGTCAAGTAATATCAGAAGTGCTGACCCACCTCAATCCAGCTGTCTGTGAAGATCATCTGTGAGGGCAACCAGCACTGTCTCCATCCCATGGCTGGGGCAAAAGTCAGACTGGAAGGGGTCCAGGGCCAAAGTGTCACCAAGGAAAACCTGGAGCTGTTCTGTTGTTGTTCTCTCAACTACTTTGCCCAGGAACAATAAGTTCTACACTGGGCAATAGCTGGATGGATCAATAGAATCCAAAGAGGGTTTCTTTAAGGGTCTCACCACTGCCTCTTTTAATCTCCCCAGGAAGACCCCCAGACACAGGGACAGAGTTACAATGTCCAGCAGGGGATCCCGTATTCCATCACCACTGGATTTTACCAGCCAATATGGACACAGGTCCAAGAGGCATGTAGTAGGCATCTAAAATACTGTCAACATCAGCCCATGAGAGCCGACTGAATTGGTCCAATACTGGACCTGAAGACAGACAGGGGGCTTCCAGTTCCCGTATTGTATCATCATTGGCAGGCAGGTTCTGGCAGAGCGACAAGACTTTATCCGCAAAAAAGCTTGCAAAAGCCTCACAGCTAATTATCAGATTACTATTATTTTGAGTTCCCTTAGAGAGGGAAGTTAGTGACCTAATTACCCTTAACAATTGTGCCGGGTGAGAGCTGGCAGATGCAATGGAGGCCACATAAAATTCCTTTTTTGCGGCCTTCACTGCCATCTCATAGGATTTCACAAACGTTTTATAAGATGCTCTTGTAGCTTCATCATGAGTCTATCACCAAACTGGTTCCATTTGGCTGTGGAAACATCTATGGCTAGTATGCATAATTAATTGAACTTAGTTCCTAGCCACAACAGTTCTGGGAGGGGCTACTATTGTATCCTGCTCATAGTGATTTAACAGGTCAGGAACAAAACATGAGTATAACAGTTACAAAAAAGATAGGTCTCCATCCCTTCCAGCTAAAGTACCCAGGACGGCTGCAAGAATGACCCTAATGGGCCCTGCTAGTTTGTTCAATAAGGGGTCTGCTCAGATTCCATCTGTGAACATTTGGTCAATCTTTTTATGGAGAGAAAGATATTTCTCCAAGTTCATATTAATTTTTATGCACATCTGTGCTCTCACCTAAGCCCTACCCACATGCCACTTCAATTAAAAGAACATGTCAAATCTTGGGAAAAATTTAATTGTCAAAAAGGATGGTGGATATAAAGAGCCTTTTCAACACAAAAGATATTTTTAATTATTATTTATTTCAAGTATAAAATGCCCTGATTAGCTTGAGAGTGGTTGTCATTTTCCTATTAGATGCCAGATAATAAGCTTTCCTTGATGTTTCCACACCAAAATAAATTCAAGACAACTGTACAGAAAGGATCAGACGTTAAGAGCAGAGTATTAAACTTCAGCTGTTCCACGTATGCTTTCAGTGCAACAAGTAAAGGACTATTTTTAAATGATTTAATGTAATCCCAGACTAAATGCAATCAGCTTCTTTATTTTAAACAATTACAGTGGCTTTCAAACTGCAGCAAGCCCCTGAATTTACATTTTAATCACAGCCTATTAATAAGAAGGGAGAAGAAGAAGATGATGACAATTGCAAATGTCAACTGGTTTAATCATACTTAATATGAAAAGGCTGCTATAACTTTAAGAATACAGCTTAGTTGACTTTGGAGCTTAGGTTTTTATTTTTCTGCTTTATAGCATGCTTCAAAACTACTTGGACAAATACAAAACAAGAATTACAGTGCACCATAAGTTATTTTAATATCTTGTAGTGGTGTATACATCCAGTGTAATCCCCAGGCTATTATTAAGGTTCTGTGTTTGTGTGAAAATGTCAAGTTGTTTCGAGTGACTACACACTCTAAATTATATATAACTGTTACTTTATAGCTAATAGGCACTAAAATTACTTTAAAACAGAAATATAAAGTTATATTTTCATCCTTTTTGACATGTAATAAAACTTATTTATGAGATACATTTTCTGTAGTATTAAAATATATAATGTTTACAAAAACATTAAAAATACTGATAGTTGATAGTTAACCAAGAAATGGAACTATCAAGAAAAAAAAATGTTTACTTCAGTGTTTTAGTTATGTACATATGCATGGGAGAGAAAGACAAAAAGATGTTACCTCAATTGTTTTATTTATGAAAAGTATTTGTTAAGGGCCCCAGATTTCCCATAAGGATACCCCAGTGTGTTTCTTTCTGTGAGGTTTTATTCTTTGTCTGTCCTTAAATGGTACTGGGTATTTTCAGGTACCACTGAAAAAGTTACTATGTGACTCTCTTTTTTCTGTTTTGAAAGGATGTTAATTATTTGGTGTAAACAAAATGGCTAATTTTTTTTAAAAAAGATGAATTTACTAGAATGAAAAAGTTGAGCTTATTTAACATAACTATATGAATATCTTTCAGTTCTGGGAATCCCAAGGTAAAGGGTTTATAAAATCAGAGGTTATACTACCAACTTTTGTCTCTTTAGCAATGCATAAAACAAAAATATCTAACAAAGAAATGTCAAGCACTTAGTAAATAAAAGTACATTAGCACAGAGAGCTACCTAATTAACTGAAAATTCTAAAGAATATAATCCAGTGTGCTTCATCAGTTAAGAGTTGAGGGGTTATACTGAATCCAACACTACTGTTGAAGAAGCAAGTCAATGCAGTTGCAAAAAAACCACTTTCTTCCAACTGAGTCAAGCCTGGAAGATACCTCCTACCTTGGCACAGGCGATCTAGCCACCTGGATGCACACTACGGTAATATCAACACAAGACTATTGTAATGCACTTTGTACAGGTCTTCTCTCAAAGTCAACTCAGAGTCTTCAGTTGGTGTAGAATGCTGCAGCTCAGTTATCATCAGGAGCTAGGCAGAGCATATATATTACTCCCATTCTTCACTCCATTGCCTGGTCATCAGTTACCAGACTCAATTCAAGATATTGGCTATCATATATAAACTTGTCATTGCCTTGGTCCCTCATATCTGTAGGACCAACTCTCCCTGTGCTCCACCATGACAACTTTGCTCATCTATGTCATGTCTTCTGCAGGTGCTAACGTGCAAATGGGCAAAATAAACAACTATCCAATCACATGTTTTCTCTGTTGTGGCCCCCACCATATGGAATGGCCTGCCTGATGAGGTCAGAAACGTTCCCACACCCTTGGCTTTCCACAAGCTATGAAAAACTGAATGATTCAAGAGGGCTTTTTTTACACAGGTAGTAAGGCTGTACTGTAGTGAAATGGTTCAGAACGATGCTTTGATAAAAGCATGGGGACTTTGGACTATACTACTGTGTACAGTTAGTACTGTCTGTTGATGTTCATATGATTCTAAGCCATTACCTTAATAATGCTGTTGTAAATCTCTACTGCTTCTGAATAGGAATGTACACTTCAAAAAAATGTAATAATTTCAGATCCAGATTTCAGGGAGAGAATGCTTTCTGTTATCCCAAAGTTTCTGGACCTTTGTTACCATTTTGATACATCTTGGGATTCTTGGGGGGGCATGATGTTTCCAATTTCCCCATTTCTCCCTCCTCCCAAGGCAGGAGGAACAGGGAGGGAGAGAAAGGAAACTGGCCCACCAAACAGATATTAATAGGCATCTCCTATCCCTTTAAATTTTAAAGGTACTAGACATTCCACCAAACAGCTGATAGTCATATGGATAACAGATCAGGTCCACCTGCCACTGGAAATCATGAGGCCACTATGTGCAATGAGCTATAGAGAGGTCAGGACAACCTACAGGAAATAATGAGGTCATTATTTCTGTTCGAAATACCTGGACTTTCTCTACTCATATGAAATAATGGTATATTATCTATATATCTAATTTCCAAGTAGCCCCCTCCATGCAGCTATCTAAATCTGCGGGGGGGGGGCACTTGGGGGCAGGGAGATTTTCCTACACACTTGGGGGACTTCCCAGGTGTGTAGAAAAATCTGAAAAGTAAAAAAAAAATATTGGGGGGATATTTAAATCCCCCCCAAAGTAAAAAGCAGTTTAAAAAGTAAAAAGCAGTTAAAACCATGCCTTGCCTCTGCTGGGGTGGAGGGCTTGGCAGGCTGGCGGTTGGAACCGCGCGGGCCTCGCTGGAGGGGAAGAGGAGGGAGAGTACAGCTTCTGGACCGAGAGACCTCGGGCTGAGAGAGCCGCAGATGGCTCTCTCAGGACTCACCTCCACAGGCCTCTCTGGACCCAAGAACAGCGCTGCTCACCTGTGCTGGAGCCTCCCTGCCACCATCCGTAGGGTCAGGGCACTGGGGGTGGCCAGGCCTTCCAAGGAGGCTCCCTCCCATGCCTGGCCACCCCTCCAAGCCAGCCGGCAAGAGAAAGTCTGGAGGGGAGAACCGGCCAGCCTCAGGGGGTGGAGACTAAGAGCGCTCTTGCCACAGGAAGAAGCCTTGCCAGTTGCCACCACCTCTGGGTTTTTCCCAACCAAGCCTCCCCACAGCCAGCAACACAGCACTGGAGCTGCGGGGCAGGGGACGTCGCCACCAGATCCCTCCCAGCTGAGCGGCCTCCCCACTGCCAGAAAAATGATGAAGCCACAGAAGAAGGGGAGATTTGTTGGAGGGGAGAGGAGAGAAAGAGAGGGGCAGACTGAGAAGGGGTGGGGGAAAGAAGACATTGTCTGAGAAGGGCTGGGGTAAGAGACATACAAGGGGTGAGAGGAGAAAGGGGGTGAAAAAGGATTCCTAGAGAAGGGGGTAGGGAGGAAAGCTAACACAGAAGGGGTGAGAGGAGAAAGGGAGGTAAGTGAAGACTGATAGATAAGGGGGGCAGAAAGACAGGAGGGAACTTTGACAGAGGAGTGGGGAGAGGGAAGCAAAGATGGGGAAAGTGCCCCCTACCCACAAGTTTCTTGTGGGTCTCCCCTTGTTTCCAGTAACTAGCACCTTGACCAGAATGGTCCAGGCTAGTCTGATCTCATTAGATCTTCGAGCCAAGCAGGATCAACTCAGGTAATTATTTGGATAGGAGACCATCAAGGAAACCCAGGTTTACTACACAGAGGCAAGCAATGACAAACTACAATGTCATGTCAAAGGATTCAGCAGAGGTGATGGTGAGGGAGTACCTCACCAAGTCCTCTGGATCCACCTAACACCCAAATCCCAGCAGAAGAGAGGAGTTCAAAATCAAGAGGGTATCAAATGTGGGTTGTCAGCCAAGGCACCCAATAGTTAAGCCCCACCACTTGGTGTGAGCAGAGAGCTGGGGTGGCTCAGAGACCTGAGTCCACCTAACCCTCAAATCCCAGCAGGCAAGAGGTGTTCACATTCACAGTCAGGAATAAATGAATATGTTCTGCTTTTAACAAGTTCCCTGCCTCTCTGTCTAACTGCCAACAGCCAACAGAGGAGAGGCTGGGGAGGTGAATTGAGGGTATATATAGCATTCTGATCCCATACAGCAAAATGGGAACTCTGTTATTGGCAGCCAGCAGTGCCTGTTAAGCTTTGGAGGGCCCCTACTGGTATTTCCAAGGCTGGAGAGTTCCACCACCACCCCTGTTGCTTTGAAGTCTGTAAACATTTTAAATGAGCAGAGACAGTCTGTCTGGAAATGTGTCCGTTCACGAACCACCACAAACCGTCACAAACAGCATGAAGGGTCATGAAATGTTCATGCTTGTCACCCTTCCACAAATTTCACTTTGCATACCACGAACCAGCCAAATTCGTGATGAACTTTAGTTCATGAGCTGGTTCGTGCCCATCCCTGCTAGAAAGGTCATTCTTTTTGGCGCATATCCCAACAAGGAGCTAGGTTTTGTCTGCGTATAACATATATTCTTAAACTATTCTCTACAGGACAGCAAAAAAGGTGTTGGTGTATAACTGACATAGGTACATAAATGGTTCGCTGCAACAGAGAAATATTAGTCTCTGATCAGATCCTGTGGGCCTTGTTTCTTCCTCAAATTTCTTCAGATTTCTGTTGTTAACCGCCCTGGGCTCTGTGAACTCAGGGAAGGGCAGTTTATAAATAGAAATTATAAATAAATAAATAGTTCTACAGCACAGTGCAATCACAGGAAAACCAAAGGTAATCCACACAGGAAAGGAAAGAAAAGACAATTTATTTTGCATGTGGAATAACTTGGCTATCCGCTAGTCTTATATACAGACGTCACTGTGAAATTTCCTTTATGCTTCTGCTTCATCAGATTTGTCACAGAAGAGATGGAGCTAGCCTATATCTATTGCCTTGGGGCTGCTGTCAGCCCCATCCTACCAAAAGAAGAAGATTACATTTTAATGTTTCTCAGACTATGCCCTGAGAAGGGTTGGGATTTTTTGAAATCCCTGAAATTTAGTTGATTAACTTTTCCAGTTCTCTTTATGGTAAATTTTGTATGTTCTAGGGACTAGTCTCAATTCACATCAGAACCAATGAGCACCAGCACATCCAAGCAACTCCTCACAGGAACTCAGAGTGGGACACTAGAACCTGCTGGATCAGACCAGTGGTCCATCTAGTCCAACATCCTGTTTCACTCAGCAGCCCATCAGCTGCCATGGAAAGCCAACAAACAGAACATAGAGGCCAAGGCCTTCCCAGATGCTGACTCTATGCACTGATATCAGAGGTGTGATGCCTCTGTATACAGAGGCTATGTTTCATCACCATGATTAGTAGCCATTGATGGACTTCTCCTCTGTGAATCAGTCTAGCCCTCTTTAAAGGCATATTATGGGGTTCAGTGAACTTTGAAACATATATGAGTATTTTGCAATGTACATGAGTTTCTTCATGGGCAGTTCACTGAAACTTGAATGTTCAAAAAACACTGCTTTACTTGTTCCACCACAATAGGTAATCACAAAAATGTGCAGCCTTGTTATTAATTCAGGAAAAAAAAGTTTGAAGGTCATTTGTTATCCCTTTCTACTTTCACAGTGAGCATACTTTCACCTTGTCCTTCTTTCTTCCATTTCCTCAAATTTGTGTGATTTTTTTCTTTGCAAACTTTAATTATTGCCTCTGCCATCTGGGCTCATTAGAGATATGGAAACCACTGAACACACATTAGTAAAAAGTTTTTTAAAACCTTCCTGTTGCTGCTATATGTGTAAAAGTGTTTGAGCAATTTTCAGTGGAATTTTTCAGTGTGACAGTTTTCAGTGTGCAGGGTTACTCCAGTCTAAACCCATTGGAATCAATGGGATTACACTGGAGTAAGTCAGTTTAGGATTACACCATTTATCACTTTCACTATTTGAATGCCAAAGTCAGAACTGTTTAACCATTGTGTCAACAATTCTTCAAGGAAGTAGGATTGATTCAGATATTGCTTGATTTTTTTTTTGTCATCAAAAGGTCAATCATTTACTGTGATTTATACAAAAACATAAAATACACATCATTTGCGTCTTTTGGAAACGTTGTCATTTGTTAGCTCCTGGCTGTTATTCTCCCTATTTGTCAAACTAAAGTTCTCAAAAAAAGTAGTAAAAAGTATTTTAATATCATTCTCCAGTTGCAACCCAAGGTGCAAAAATAAAACTGTGAAGTATTTTCCAAACATCTCTGAAACTTCTGAAATAAGAGACATTTTCACCCACTTTTCTGGATGGCGCCTTCAAAATAATGACAGTGTCAAAGGACATGTGTGTATGTGTGTACCTGCCTCTGTGTGCGTGTGTGTGTGTGTGTTTGAGTGTGTAGAATTCTCCAGATCCCTTTTGTCAGGCTGGCTGCAGAACCAATAAATACAATACTGACAATTCTACCCACAGCCATGATGCCCTAAAAGTAATCCTTACTTTAGCCACAGCAGTTCTTGGTAAGCTTATATAATTTGTAATAAAACATCTGACTCTCCTAAATTTCCTTCCTTTTTGCTGCTGTGATTTATCTTGTATTGACCTTCTGGCTGCACAATGATAAAAAATAAGGGTGTTTTCTTTCTTGTATATAGGAAATGTGATTCATTCATTGTCTCTAATAGACCTTCAGGCCACCAGATATCTGTACAATGTTTGGCAGCTGTAAGAAGAAACTACAACTAAACAAATACAGATAGATAGACAGGAAAGTCTTATAAATCAGGTGAAGATATTCCGCCACTACTTTATATAAGACATTAGTGGAGCTAGATTTGAAATATTGTCTACAGTTCTAGTCATTATTTTATCAGAAGGACATTGTTGAAATTGAAAAGTTACAGTGGAGGGCAACCAAGATGATTCAGAATTTAGAGGATAAGAACTACAAAGACAGATTAGCCAAGTCTGGCCAATATGGATAAAAGGTGTGGTCCTAATGTGTAGAGCTGAGTGCCTGAGTGCTTCTGTTAAGGAACCAGCCTCTTGAAGGTCAGATACTCAAAGGGCCTGAATTCTTATAGTGGAAGCAACTATGGGTGATTCTGCATTGGCTTTTCCCTCCATTGTTTTACCAAAGGTGCCACTCAAAACCACATTCAAATACCTCAGAGCAACACCATAGTGACTGCAAAATCACCCCTGAACTACCATAAACCTATGCAGAAGGTGCCATAAAACCTGATGATGAAAGAAAGTGAAAGCTGCATGCAGTGTAGAGGGGAATTTCTTTTCCAATGTATGTTTGGTAAAACAACGAAGGGAAAAGCCAATGCAGAATCATTCTTTCAGTGAACAATTCTGCCCCACTGAACAGACCTGAGTAGGATTCTGAGTCAACCTCCTTAGGATTGCACTGAAAGTTTAGGGTGGGGGGAATTAATCAACATGATTAGCTATCATCTACCAATGTAGATGCATTCAGATTTCTGTGAATGAAAAAAGGATATCATGTGAACAACATTAACTCAAACCAAGCTACAGTAGTTGTGATGAAAAGATCCATTCTACCAGTCATATGTAAAGCAGTAGGTTGTATGTCTACTATATACCAGAAACAGTAAGGTTTCCCTTGTTCGAAAGCAAGTCGAATATGACTCTAGGGATGTGGTGCTCATCTCCATTTCCAAGCCGAAGAGCCAACACTGTCCAAAGATGTTTCTGTGAACATGTGGCCAACATGACTAGATGCCAAGGTGCACAGAACACTGTTGCCTTCCCACCGAAGTGGTACCTATTTATCTACTTGCAATTTCTTGCTTTCGAACTGCTAGGTTGGCAGGAGCTGGGGCCAGAGATGGGAGCTCACTCCATCATGCAGCACTTGGGTCTCGAACTGCTGAACAACCAACCTTCTGGTCTGCAGTTCAGCATCTTAAACACCTGAGCCACTGTAGCCCCTACCAGAAACAGTACAAGCAGCTAAATTTTGCTCCTCCCCATCTTATCTTATTGTACTCCAGGACTGTAATATTTTCCATTCAGTCTAACTCTTGGCAACAGCATACCTAGAAGGTACTCATCAACGGCACAATTCCTAGAAGCTCTCCTCATCTACACAATTCATTTTGTGTGTGTCTACACACCATCACCATTTGCTTTAAACATGGATGTGAGGATGTGGAATTCCACTGTCACATCTAATTTTGCTCTAAAAGAATATGTTTACAGAAAACCTTAAATGTTCTTTAAGAACAACATAAGCCACAGGAGCTAACATTTGTTAATTAATGTAGAAAAAATGTAAATTCCAAAGATGGTCTTGGATTTATTTTACAAAAAGGAAGTGATCAAAGCACGTCTCCATCTTTGATGAGGAACAATGCTTATAGTTTGCATAACACTTAAAACTAATTAGATAATTGGCTACCCCCAAGCAATAAGGGCCCTGCATTTTTAACCATTTAGACTTAGTACCCTATTTTCACAATTGCACAGGACACACAGAAGCTGTTGGTTTGCATCAACCCCCTTAGCTCTAAAGAAGAGTAACTTCTGCATAGTACATAAAACCAGGAGCTCACTGAGGGTTGCCAACTCTGGACTGGGAAATCCCTGGAGATTTAAGAGCAGAGCCTGGAGACAGTGGAGTCTGGAGAGGGGACAGAGCTCAGCAGGAATGTGATGCCATAGAGTGATGTGATGCCTTCCAAAGCTGCCATTCTCTCTAGGAAAACCAATCTCTGTTGTCTGGGAATCATATGTAATTCTGGGAGAACCCCAATCCCTACTTGGATGTTGGCAACCCTATCATAGGAAAACACAGTACTGAATGCTCAACAGCAAACCAATGATATAGCACCAAATATCTCACCCTTTCATAGAACTCCAGGTTAGTTCTTCAAGATGTCCACCACAAGACCATGGTCTGAAACTCAGCAAATGATTCAACTACTAAAGCTAAAGGGTTTTGAGAAGGACCTGGTTGGGGGACAGCCCTGGAGAACCATGCTAAACTGTTCCGAGCAACATGGAGGAAAACATGGATATAATGATAATAATAAATAAGGCACTGATCACTGGGAAAGAAACTCTGTGGAATGAACAAAAGCTTGTGAAAAGTTATGCAAAACATCTACCAATCCATTTGCTATTTACAAACAAGAATACGGCATGGATCATACTGCCAACTGTTCTTGTCTTGCAAAGGTGGCTGGCAATTGCCTTCCCAAGGAAAATAGAGTGTTTGCATGGGAGCTATACACCAGGGCACGGAAGGAGCCTGCTTTGAAATAAGCATTCACTTCAGCTGTTTAGGTTCCAGATTTGCTTGCTTGTTTTCTGCATTGTAGCTTCCCAAACACATACACTTATTCTCAGTGATCGGTTTCCTTCCAAATTTGAGGGCAAAATGTAAAAATATCGGTTCCAATCATAACAAAAATGCGGCATTTAGCATGCATTCTGCTCACACCTTGTCCTTGTGGAGTACAGTTATTTGTCTCTGTCCTCTAAGGAAGAGCATGGGATGATGAGCAAAATCTGGTGTAATAAAGAAGGATGATGTACAAACCCCACAGAAAGAATACTACTTTATTCCCTAAATGAAAAGTATTTGGATGTGTTAAATATCTTATTTTATGCACTTCAAGAAAACCGTTACACACAAAAAAAGAAGGCATGCATGCTTCTGTGTCCACTAAACCGCAAATATTACAAATATGGTAAAACCTTCTCATATGAATTATTGATAAAGGATTAAAACTGTTAAAAGCATGTTTTTTTTTTTCCCAGGGAGCAAGGGCATTTTGTCTAATAGCCTTCCCATGTGATAAGCAGAATGCATCGTTGGATCAAAATTTCAGAATGGTTTAAAAAAAAAAACCCTGCAAATGCTAATGTCTCTTTCATTACTAGGAGGAATTAGGGGGCCAAGTGCATGTAATACCACCTGTAATAGATTTCATTTTTAGCATAGATTAAACGTCCCCTCAGAATATCATCAGCACTAGGTGCAAACCCATCAGCACAATGTTTTTTTCAAGCCGTAGGCCGGAGAACCAGTTTTTGACAGGAGAAATACAACAGCAAGATGAGTGCCACTGGATATTCAGCTGTGAAGAATTTTCCTAACATGGCATAGGTCAAATCATTACTGTCTTTTGACCATTTTCTTCAAAATAAACATGTATTACATGGATTAAGCTGCTCTACAAGTAAGACTGGGCCTTGGAGTCTCTTTCACCACAGGAAGTGACAAATGTCCAGAATTCAGAAAGAAGTTTAGCATCACAACACAGCCTTGTCAAGGGAGTCTAGTCTGTAAAAATAAGTTATTTCATTTCATACATGTCCCCATACACATGCTGCTACAATCAGGCATTACATTACATAAGAAACCCAAAGATAGCAACAGTAAAGAAGGGCATCTTTCTTTCACATGCACAACTTTCATGTTCTTTGTGGTAGGAATAAAATGGTTTCATGGTCGCATTTGGCCAACAGACTGCTACCATTTGACTTCAAGTGAAAACAAACAAAGATGAAATTCTCAGCAGTGTTATAAGAATTAAAAATACATTGTTCTTAACTCCCACACCCACCCACACAATTCTGACACGAGATGCAATCAATCAATTAAACAAATTCCAGCCCCTAACTTATCTTAGGCCACCTGCAGGTGTTCTCTGAGGAAGGCAAGGCAGAGTGAGAGCTCTGTGAACCGTTCTGTAATTAAGGCAGGTCCAAAAAACCCTCTAAGCCCTATAACCCTACATAAAAGGAAGAAGGTGCCCAGCAATTGTTCTGGGCCAGGGAAGAGTGAGGTTGATAGAGACTCAGAGGATCTTCTCACACAACTTATCTGTGTGGGAATCCCACCCATCTGCACTGCTGGTAGGCACACCAAAGCATATCTCATTCAAACAGAAACATAGGCCGAGTTCAGACTGGCAGTTTGGCCCAATATAGGCACGCTTTGCAAGCGGATTAAGAGAGCCTGTTCACACAGCCACAGCTGCCTGACGTTGCCATGCCATGCTCACCCTGTCCTGAAGTGCTTTCATCCCGCTTTTAAAAGGTACCTGGTGAAACCGGTGTCAAGCCATCTGGGTGCACGTTCATCCCACTTCCTGGCAGTGTGGATGCAATTAAGCCACACATCAAGCAGTGCCAGTAATGTGACCCTGCTGATCTGGCTGCTGTGCCCATGCATGCATTTGCCTATGTGCCCATGAGCCTATGCGCAGGTTGGCAAAACGGACCAAAGCCATGCACCACTGCGGTAGTGCCAGGGGCTGCCCCACAGTGTGAACACTCCGTTCTGCCTCCTCCCTGGTATGGTCCCATATCAGTCTATGCAGTGCAAATGGAAAGCCCCGTGACAACTCAGCCCGAGTCTTTTTGCCACACTTCCCTTGCGCTTCATTTTGCCAGTCTGTCCTCAGCCATAAGGAATGAAGAAGCTCCCTATGCCCCCTTCCCCTAGTGACAAAAGTATAAAAGCCTGCCCCACTGCAATTTGTGGATAGCAAGAGCAATTACTTGAAGGAAAGAGAACCAGGCCATTACCAGGTCAACTGGATTAAAGAATTCCTTACTTTGATCATAGTTGTTGGGACAGGATGCAATTGGGAATGCACATTCAGAGTCATGTCCCCATATACATGCTAGTCCAATTAGTTATGCATACTGATGCATAACATAAACTAGATCAAGGCAAAAATTTTGCCATATACTGTTGATAGATGGTGAAATTACCTTCCGTATCTTCCCCTCCCCATTTAAAGTGAGAGTAATAGTAAGGCTTCATTTTATCTATTCTGTGGATGCTGCAGATTTTGCATTAAATATGTTCAGTGTTCAGACCTAGTGTGTTTGAATATGACAGTCAGATGTAAGCCAATCACTTGCTGTTTTGGGTTGGCATTGAATGACTCAAACACCCACTGAACAGGACTGCATTGCTGTTGTTTTTCCAAAACTGTGCATATACAAAGCATTGCTGATCCAAACAGATCAACAGCCATTAACTAAGGACTACTTAGATGAACACTGTGGATGTTCTAACACTCACCAGTTTGGCTTGTGTCCTATTTGCTGGTTGCTAACAGAGGAGCAGGGTGCTAAAAGCATCAAGACAAACTAAACATTTAAAAAAATATATCCAGCTCAGGAAACCAGCCAGAGAAGCAGTGAGACTTTAGGATGACAAAGGAATTGAGATTGTTAAAAGAAGAAGGGGCCATGGCAGAGAAGCTTCTGTGTTCTCTGTGGAAAGTGTGGGGCACATACCCATGCCACAGCACACAGCAAAATTGAGGTAACTAGAGGTGACGTTCTAGACCTGCTGGTGAAATTAAAAACCAATAGTCTCCAGGTCCTGATGGCATACTCTTGAGAGTTCTTATAGAACTCAGATGTGAGATAGTTGATCTACTAAGCCATATATGTAACCTATCATTAAATTCAACTGCTTTACCAGAAGACTGGACAATAACAAATGTTACACCAGTTTTTAAAAAGGGATCCAGAGGGGAACCAGGAAATTACAGGCCGGCCAGCCTAACATCTGTCCCAGGCAAATTAGTAGAAACTGTAATCAAAGATAGAATTGTTAGGCACATAGAGGGACAAAACCTGCTCAGGGGAAATCAGCATGGCTTCTGCAAAGGGAAGTCCCGTCCCACTAACCTTTTGGAGTTCTTTGAGAAAATGAACAAGCATGTAAACAATGGTGACCCGGTAGACATTTATATACCTGGACTTTGAAAAGGCTTTTGACAAGACACCTCACCAAAGATTCCTGAGTAAACTTAGTAGTCATGGGAAAAGAGGACAGGTTCTCTTATGGGTTAAAAGTGGTTAAATGATAGGAAGCAAAGAGTAAGAATCAATGGACAGTTCTCAATAAAGGGAAGTAGGCAGTGAGGTCTCACAAGGATTGGTATGGTGGCTGGTACTATTTAATTTATTCATCAGTGATTTGGAACTAGGGGTGAGTAGAGCAGAGGCCAAGTTTGCAGATGACACAACATTATTCAGGATGGTGAAAACCAAGGCTGACTGTGAAGAGCTACATGAAGACCTCCACTAACTGGGTGTGTGGGAGATAATGTGGCAAACAGAGTTCAGTGTTGGTGAATGTAAGGTGATTCACATTGGGACAAAAAAATTCCAGTTTCAAATACAGGCTAATGGGATCTGAACTTGCTGAGATGGAGAGGGGGAAAGACCTTGAGGTGGATAGCTCAATGAAGGTGTCACCCCAGTGTTCTCCAGCAATGAAAAAGACAAACGCTGTGTTAGGGATTATTAGGAAAGGGATTGAGAATAAAATGGTCAATATTGTAATGCCCCTGGATAGATTTATGGTGCGGCCTCATTTGGAATACTGTGTACAGTTCTGGTCCCCACATCTTCAAAAGGACATTGCAGAGCTGGAAAAAGTACCGAGGAGGGCAACAAAGATGATCAGGGGGTTGGAGCACCCTCACTATGAGGAAAGGCTGAAGAGTCTGGGACTTTTCAGTTTACAAAAGAGACAACTATGATTGTTGTTGTTCAGTCGCACAGTCGAGTCCAACTCTTCATGACCCCATGGACCACATCATGCCAGGCCCTCCTGTCTTCCATCATGCTCCGGAGTTTGCTTAATTTCATGCTTGTTGCATTGATAACACTTGATAGAGGTTTATAAAATTATGCATGGGATGGAGCTGACGAAGAGAATTGTTTTTCTCTCTCTCCCAAAATACTAGAACTCGAGGGCATCCATTAAAACTGAAGGGCAGTAGGTTCAGGGTGGACAAAAGGAAATACTACTTTACAGAGAGAATGATTAAAATGTGGAATTTGCTGCCAGAGGATGTAGTGATGGCCATAGGAATAAACAGCTTTAAAAGGGGGTTAGATAGATTCATGGAGGATAATGGCTACTAGCCATGGGGTCTGAGGGGAACCTCCATATTCAGAGACACGAATCCTCTGACTCCCAGGGCCAGGAGGCAACATCAGGGGAATGCCCTATTGTTAATTGCCCAGGGGAACTGGTTGGCCACTGTGTGAAACAGGATGCTGGACTATATGGGCTATTTGTCTGATCCAGCAGGGCTCTTCTTATGTTCTTATGTCCTGATTTTTCAACAACTAGTTCAAAAGCTCATCAATTTGTTTGTGGGTGTTCATCAGGTTGTTTCACTGTATTCCTTACTAACCATGCAGTACAGCACAATTGGCTTTTTTCATATTCATATTATCACACAACCTGATTACCCTCTCATCCATGCTGTATAACTGCTCCCCTCAGCAGGCAGTTGTGAAGAAGAAGAGGAGGAGGAGGAGGAGGAGAAGGTGGTAGTGGTAGTGGTGGTGATTGGATTTATACCCCCCCTTCACTAAGGAGTCTCAGAACAGTTTACAATCTCCTTTCCCTTCCCCTCCCCACAACAAACACCCTGTGAGGTAGGTGGGGCTGAGAGAGCTCTTTCGAGAACTGCTCTTGAGAGAACAGCTCTGAAACAACTGACCCAAGGTCACACCAGCATCTGCATGTGGAGGAGTGGGGAATCAAACCCAGTTCTTCCAGATTAGAGTCCACAGTCCTAACCACTACACCAAACTGTTTCAATAGACAACTATACCACTCACAAATTGTATAAATCAGACATCAGTAAATGCTATGTTTCAGTAAAACTCTATCATTTTGGTGTTTGTATAACTAGCCCTTAGTGACACTAATGGCCACTGGTCAATTTTCATAGGCAGCATCTTTACGCATGCATCTTTGCTCATGCACAGTTTGTGAAAAAACAATGCAAACCGGTTTAGCAGGTATTCCCAGTTGCTCAGCATGGACTGAACAGAATGAGTGATCAGTTCATATCTGATCACCCACCTTTGAACATGGTAAATTTCACCGTCAAATGTGTTCACACTAAAATGAACACCAGTATTATTTGACTGATGCATAATTTGAGACTGATTTAATATCTGTGACTGCATCCACACAGCAAACTACCATTGTCCTTACACTGTTTGCCTGCTGGGCCATCAGATGGCTTGCCAAGTTTCTTAAATTGGTAACTGCTATTCTGCTATGGTGAACTAGTGTTCTACTGATCTGTTGCCACAGTCTCTGAATTCAGTCTCAAGGTTTTTTTCCTTGCACAGTTATAAGGAGAAATGTGCTGACTGCATCTTTCCTTTTATAACCTGGCAATGAAATCTGACTCATTTTGCTGCAAAACTGCTATACAGCTGCCACAGTGCATAATGCTAGAAAACACCTTAAGAAAAAAAACAAATACTGCAGTTCAGCTTCTGCCTATAAATTCCAGCTATTCAAGTTAGAATTTCTGAACTCATCAAAGAATCTTTAACAAGGCATCAGCCTGGACATTCTACCCCATGAATTGAAGTTATGGAATTTGGTCAGGTTCAGCCTATAGTTACATGCCGAATTTTAAAGTTTTTTAACATTTCAAACCCAACCTGTCTTGCAAAAAAAAAAAACAACCACTGTTACTTTGGTTGTTTTAAAGTAATCCTAAAATCTTCAAAGAAAAGGGCGAATTTTGTAGCATGTTTTTCATTCAAAGCCACCTGACTAAATGGAGAAAAGTGGGCCCCTCCCAAGAGAGTACCTCTCATCTGTGATGCAGCTAGCCTGCAGCTAACATGCAAGTAGGACAGAAGCTGAACTTGAAAATACTCAACCATACAGGCTAGCCCTCAGAAAGATAACGAAGGGTGTCTGTTTGGTATGCAGAAACAGACTCCTCCTATCTAACTGTTCTAGCAGGGTTTCTTCTGTATGTGAGGCCGAAACTACAACTTTTACATTAGCAGTTTGGTAACAGAAAATACGTAGGGAAAGTACAGCAGTAACAATGTCATTAATATGTATTCATGGAAACTGAATGACCTTAAGCACTGACATTTCAAATACCACCCCAAAGTGATACATTTATGTTACAGAGCATTATTTTTTATCGCTGTTTTAACTCTTCCTGAAACTATCCATAAGACAGGAAGTGGTAGGGCTGTTTGTTTTTTAAACACAACTCCTCCAAAGGTTCTGTTTTCCCACACGATAAACAACAGTAGCTGTTCCCAACTGCATCACCTAAGTGTTTCTTTAAAGGAAAACGATATAAAAATAAAACTAAAAAACCTTGACACAAAATGCACGCAGAATCTCTTTTCCAGTGATGATCTAATAAAGCTGTTAAGTCTGGATATGTTTTAAAAAATTGCCCTTTTCACAGCTGATAAAATACAAATTAATCCTTAGAGGGTTGAATGTGTGCCTATTTATTACTTTCAAGTGGGAAAGTAATGTGGCAATTAATATAGTCTGTTGCTCCATATGTGTTGTTCTGTTTCTCTCTTTTGAAACAATATGGATATACAGCACTATTACTTCCAAGTTGTACCAGTCCAGAGATCCTCACACATGATGAAGTTGTGTGTGGGTACTTGTTTTTACAAAGGTCTCCCCTAGTTCAGCCTACACCTGTAGGGAGAAAGGGAAAGTGTGGCTGAAATCAGTTCCAAATCTAAAGCGTCCAGATAGGCTTTGACTCTCTCACAGCAGCTCTTGGCATCCATCTGTTTCGCCCAGGTGCAGGGAGCCTGCATGTTCCCCACCCAGCTGCTGAATGCAGAGGTTTTCTATCTGGCCTATCACATGTTTGTGAATACTGCACTGCTTCTAGAAGAGTTGTCCTTGCCTTCACAAAGGGTAATTCTGTTTTTTCTAAAACAGATCCACATATATGAATGTTCAGGATTGCACTCGGCAAGCATTTCTGTGCACAGCTACCTGATATTTGGACAATGCTGGAATTTCTCTGTTGTTCTGTAGCTCTGTTTTACTATTTAGCTAGGAATAAGGCCCGTTGTGGAAATAAATACAACGAGCTCTAGAAAGATGGGATGTGTAATGAATGAATAGGCTGGAAGCAGGTTAAGTACATCTTAGCAGTATGTAATAGAAAGGCACAAATGTGGAAGTAAAGTCTCACATACCTTATGTTACACAATAACTGGTGTCCAAGGTCACACAATGTGGGCCAGAAAATGCAGCACACAGGGCTCTGTGGAGTAATTTCTAAAACTGGGCAGTCTGCAAAGTCATTTTATGTTGGACGTCCCTGTCATTCAATGAGGTCATGGTTGCACTGTCCACCCTGTTATAGAACAAATCTCAAGGAAAGTTGGGTTGAAAGCGAGTGGTTGTGACTCAGTATGTTATGTCAGAATGATGAAGAGGAGTATGGGCATATGAGTTCCATGAGTGACACCTCTTTTATACAATACAGCTTTACTCAAAACAACAAGTGCCCTTTTCATGTCTTTTGGCAAACAGACAAGGTGTGACCTGTGTTCCTGGTTTTTTCCTTCCTTTTTTCATTTTAAATATGTATTCGGATGTCTGTACCTGTCTTCGTTAGTTTGCCTTCCTCTTTGTAATTGGTTTTTACACTCTGGGTGTGGTTAAAGGTTCCCCTCACTCACAGGTTTTATCCCAGTGTTGCACACTCTCTGTATTTTTAATGTATATGTCATTCTCCAGTTCAACCAGTTGTTCCTGCACTCCTCCTGTTTGTGCTTGTTGACGTAGATCAGTCCGTGACTGTATCTGTATTTGTGCTTTGCAGTATGCCTCGGGTTTTTGGCTTCCTGTTTTCTGTGTGTCTGATCCCATCCTCTATCTCTGCTTGTGTGTGTATTCACTGGCTTTTTTTTGATAACTTGGGCTGGTTTCCCCACCCCCACCTCAGCTACGCTGACAGCTGTTTATTTGGCATTTGGTTTTTTTTTTGTTGTTCTGGAAAGTGTTGCCTCAGCAAACTTGGCTTGGAGGCTAAATATGGTGGGTTTTGTCCCCTGAGGGAATTAATCATTGTCTGGTGAGGAGAGCAAAGACAGTAGCTGTGTTCACCAGAGCAAAGCAACCATCTTCTGAGGAAAGTTTTGGCAGCTGCCGCTTCTGTGGGCCAGACTCAGGCAATGCAGCCAGTGGATAGGGACAGCCAGTGGATAGACAAATCATGGAGCCAACTGATTTAGGAGCATGTGGAATGTTCAGGAAGCGCCATCCCACTACTCAGTTATATATAAGGAGAGATAATAAGTATCCAGGCAGCAATCAAAATGATACAGTCTTCCAGACAGTAGTACGTCCCCTCCTCAAAAAACCATCATTAGATCTGGCTGAATTGGCCAACTATCAGCCAGTATCTCTTACCCTATTTGGGTAAGTTAATCGAGAAGGTGGTGGCGGACCAGTCGCAGAGCTGTTTGGATGACCCCTCTGTGTTAGATCCCTTCCAGTCCGGTTTCCGACCAGGCCACAGGACAGAGACGGTGCTGGTCACCCTCACAGATGACCTCTGGAGGCATTAGGATCGAGGCGGTACAGCGATGCTGATGTTGTTGGACCTGTCAGTGGCATTCGACACAGTCGACCATCAGCTACTAGTCCACTGCCTCGCTAATATTGGGATCCAGGGGTTAGCTTTACAGTGGCTTTCCTCATTTCTCCAAGATTAGGGACAGAGAGTGGTGGTAGGGGAACAACTCTCCCAAAGACATCCACTGAACTGCACTGTCCCACAGGAAGCAGTACTTTCCCCTATGTTGTTTAACATCTATATGTGCCCCCTTGCCCAGATTGCCTGGAGGCATGGGCTGGGGTGTCATCAGTACGTGGATGATACCCAGCTCTATCTGTTGTTGGGTGGTCAGTCGGACTCCAGTCCAGGTGACCTGGACCTGGCGTTGCAAGCCGTGGCTGGTTGGCTCAGGCAGAGTTGACTGAAATTGAATCCGACAAAGACGGAGGTCCTATGCCTGAGTCGGAGTGGACCAAGGGTAGGGATCCCTCTCCCGGCCTTCGATGGGGTGCCGTTGGTACCAGCATTGATGGTTAGGAGTTTGGGAGTGCTCCTGGACCCCTCGTTAACGATGGAGGCCCAGGTAGCAGCCGCTGCGAGGTCAGCTTTCTATCATCTATGGCTGATCAAGCAGTTGGTTCCCTTCCTTGAATGCAACGAACTGGCTACAGTGATCCATGCTCTGGTCACCTCAAGATTGGATTACTGTAACACTCTCTACATGGGGCTGCCCTTGTGCCAAATCTGGAAGTTGCAGCTGGTGCAGAATGTGGCGGTGCAGCTGTTGATGGGCCTTCCTGTGCGGGAGTACATCCAGCCCGCCCTAAATGCACTGCACTGACTGCCTATAGCATACCGGATAAGGTTCAAGGTGCTGGTGCTTACCTATAAAGCCCTATATGGCTTGGGACCTAGCTACTTGACGGACCACCTCTCTCCATATGTTTCCCAGTGGGCACTCCGATCTGGATCCCAAAACCGTCTGATCCTCCCAGGCCGAAGGAGGCTCGGCTGGCGGTTACAAGGGCCAGGGCTTTCTCTGTGGCGGCCCTGTATTGGTGGAATGAGCTCCCGGATAACATCAGGGCCCTGCAGGACTATTTACAATTCCGCAGGGCCTGCAAGACGGACCTCGTCCACCAGGCTTTTAAGTAGGGGCTGCCTAATATTTACATCTTACATCCCAAGTCTATCCACCAGTCTGTACGACCGTATCCAATGGTTACATCTGGGAGCTGCTCTGGTATACCAAATTGAAAATATGCCAGCTGATGTTTATGTTTTTATATGTTTTAATATGATATTTATATTGTTTGTCTTTGTTGTTAGCTGCCCTGAGCCCGCCATGTGGCGGGGAGGGCGGGATATAAATCTCAAGAAATAAATAAATAAACAAATAAAGGAATCTTAAGAGAGAGACATTGTTATCTATATCTAACTTTAAGGATGTTTTCACACTTCATTTGGGGGGGGGGGGAGAACATGGCTTCCTAACCAGAGGGCATCTGGGAGCGATCTTGTTGATGGCTGAAGAGAGTCGGACATAGCAGTCCTCGACTAGCTCATCTAGTGAGCCACCAGGGAGCAGAGGTAGAAGGGCGTAACTCTGCTTACAATAACATCATGAGTCAAGTAATGGGTTAAACTGGTCAATTAAAATCTTTTGATCAGTTAAAAAAGAGCCCCTGATTAACATGGTAGTGTGTATTTATATAGTCAGTCTGTACAAATCCACAGGTGGGGGTCACTAGCCTTTTCTCACATTTAGGAATTATTCTAAAATTTGCCTGATATGACACACGTGCATTTTGAAAAGACAAGAATCCTTTTATCTATGCTTTTACTCATGTGGAAATGTATGCAGATTTAATCATTGATTGGCCAGTTAAAGTTAACATGATTATAATTTCTTTACTTTTCATAACTTTCCTAGAACAATATAAGCATTTAAAATTAATTTTAAATCTTTCACCTATCACTGAATAATTGGCCTAGCTTATTTCTATAAGTCTTCCCCACCTAACTTGTTTTCCCAACATATCTGTGGGACCGCCTCTCCCCATATGAGTCCCTGAGAGCTCTTCTGACCAACACCTCCTGGTGGTCCCTGGCCTGAGGGATGTCCACTTAGCTTTGACCAGAGTGAGGGCTTTTTCAGGTCTTGCCACAGCCTGGTGAAACATGCTTCCATCTGAGATCAGGGCCGTGTGGGACTTATTACAGTTCTGCAGGGCCTGTAAAATGGAGCTGTTCTTCCAGGACTTTGGTTGAGGGGTTGGACATTCAATCATTCTGGCCTCCCCTTTCCATGGCCCTGTACCCGTACTGTTCTAGATACTACCAGGACACTGGAGTTTCTTGGGGTAACTATCCCTGCCTGACATAAAGCATGGGTTTCTGTCATCATCTATTGCTGCCATCTATTGTTTTATGGGGGTTTGTTGTAAGCCACCCTGAGCCCATTCTGGGGGGCAGGGCAGGGCAGGGTATAAATAAATAAGTTAAATAAATAAACAAATTTTCAACCCAAAAATTTTAAACATTAACTCTTTGGACCCAGATGTTTCCCTAAATCCTAGCCAGACAAGCTGGGAAGAAAATATGCTTCTGTCTTCCAACAAATGACTAGTTGTCCTCTTCGAAATATGGATTGTGTTTGCAGATAAAATACCTCCCCCCCCCCTTTGCTAACCTCCTTCAGTTCATGTATATTTATATTTTCCATTTACTTAGCATATATTTAGCTAGGTCATATTATATTTTTCCCACACCAGCTAACTTTGAAGTGTGGATAAAAGTGACTGATGACACATATTTAATGCAGCTGTAAAGTGTGTGTGTGTGTGTGTGTGTGTGTGTGTGTGCACGCGTGTGCATGTGTGTGTGTGCATGTGCACAAACACATATACATACAAGCTTTCAAGCTGGTGGTTATTTCCATGCTATCCTGAATTATATTTCTTTTCAGTAGAACTTGGAGAAATGAAAAATGATTCAATTTTTATCATTAAATAATGAACATACCAAATTACCATAAACCTTGGTCTTTAGGCAGATGGTAATGAGTAAGGCTCTCTTAAAAAAAAAATCCTATTATTTTAAGGCTAGAATGTCTGTTTGATATTCTGCCTTTGTTTCCTCATCAGCAATGCCTATATAATTTCCTGTAATGCCCGTGGTTTATTTACAGCTGGGGCCGCCGTATTTACTTTGGGTAAAAGAACACCTCAGTGGGAGTTAAGGATAGCAGCAGTTCTGCACTCAGGGTATTAAGCTTCCTCTTCTGTCCCATTTCAGCCCATGGAGTTCTTTTGACAGACAGCATGAAAAAAAATCTGCATAAGGAAAAGTAACTGACAGCTGGGGTCAAACTCTCTCTGTTTAATGACACTGCCAGTTACACATTTTGAATTGTTTAAATATGAGTCTACAGCTTCAACAATCATCATCTCACTGGTTCCACTTTTCATACCCAACAGCCAGGAAACTGACACGTAATTACACACTTACTGATGGTATCGCCGGTGCCGATAATTAAAACTGCCACGGGAGGATTGCTATTGCTAGTCTACAGCTGGGATGTTGTCAAGAGGTAGAAACTCCAGCAGCTTTTAACACTATCTTCTTACAGGTGGACCATGGGCACCAGCGTTGGAGTAATAGAAAGGCCTCAGCACATCATTCACAATGTCTCACACAAATGAAGAAAATCTATTAACAATCCAATAAGTGAAATACAAACACAATGACCTAAGGGTTAAACTGTCTAGGTGGACTTAGAACTCAGATCTATTACGTATTGTTCTTTTTTCACCCCTTCTCTTCCTGTATGTATTTACAGACGAGATCCCAGTGTGAAAGGACTGTAGTGGAATGATGCTAAACTATCACCTGATTTAGAGCATCACTTTTACTTGGAAAATACAAAATACACAAAAGCAGCTTAGTCACTTGAAAGTATTAAAAAGCCACAAATACTGATATTTAGTAGTAAAAGATGTTTGGGTCAAAAGAGAGTGCAAGTTTGATATGTGGTTGAGAGGAGGCACTTGCCTTCACTTGGTGCAGCTGCCAAACTTTAGGGCAGAAAGGCATTTCAGAGGATAGGTGCAGCAAAGGCATCTCCCCATCCCTGCCTAGAACTTGCAACTAACTTGTCTTGCAGTGCAATTCTGAACAGAGTAACACCCTTCTATGTCCACCAAAGTAAAGGGTGTAATTCTGTTTATGATGACACTGTCAGCTTTGGCCATACATGTGTATGGGTATGCATATCTTTTTAAATTTTCATTACTTTTTGTTTTTATTTTTTAAAACTTGGTTTAGTTTCATAAGAACATAAGAGAAGCCAATGTTGGATCAGGCCAGTGGCCCACTCTGTCCAACACTCTGTCACACAGTGGCCAAAAACACCAGGTGCCCTCAGAAATGCTCCCACTGTGCCCTCAGAAGCCCTCCCACTGTTGCCTCCCCTCAAGCACCAAGAATACAGAGCATCACTTGCCCCAGACTGAGAGTTACTATCTATACTTTGTGGCTAATAGCCACTGATGGACCTCTGCTCCATATGTTTATCTAATTTCCCCTTGAAGCTGTCCATGCTTGTAGCTGCCACCACCTCCTCTGGCAGTGAATTCCACGTGTTAATCACTCTTTGGGTGAAGAAGTACTTCGTTTTATCTGTTCTAACCCGACTGCTCAGCAATTTCATGGAGTGCCCTCGAGTTCTTGTATTGTGAGAAAGGGAGAAAAGGACTTGTTTCTCTACCTGCTCTATCCCATGCATAATCTTATAAACCTCGATCATGTCACCCCTCAGCTGTTGTTTCTCCAAGCTAAAGAGCCTCAAGCGCTTCAACCTTTCTTCATAGAGAAAGTGTTCCAACCCATTTATCATTCTAGTTGCCCTTTTCTGCACTTTTTCCAATGCTATGATATCTCTTTTGAGGTGTGGTGACCAGAGCTGTACACAGTACTCCAAATGAAGACACACCATCGATTTATACAGGGGCATTATGATAATAGCTGATTTGTTTTCAATTCCCTTCCTAATAATCCCCAGCATAGCGTTGGCCTTTTTCATTGCAGTCGCACACTGTCTTGACATTTTCATTGAGTTATCTACTACGACTCCAAGATATCTCTCTTGGTCAGTCTTGAATAAAATTCATTTCATTGAATGAGTTATTAGGACTATTAGGCTGCAGTCACGCACGCCAGTTGGAGTGGAGGGGAAGCGAGGCTGTTTCCTCTGGAGAAACTTGACACAGTGTTGTGCAATCACACTTCCTTTGTAGCTGCGGGCTCAACCCATCACTGTGTGATCAGATGCCACCCCAGGTGAGTCAGGGGGGGTTGCCGTTTGTTTCCCATGTGCATAAATGAGGAATCGCACCTCCACACTGAGGGCTCCCAATGTAGTATGTGATTATGCACATACTGCAAAGGGGGCAGGGAATTGCACAGAGTCGGGAAGGAATGATCAGACCATCCCGATGGCATGAGAGTGTGCTTGAGTGCTCAAACAGGGGAAAGTCCATCTGTGGCCCATCATATCCAGTTAACACCAGACTTTCCCTGGTGTCTTTTATCTCCACTTCCATGACGGAGCAGCATGGGTTGCCAACAACTGCGGGATGCTTCCTTGATGTTGCTGTCTGATCACGCCCTTTAGATCCATCAGGCATTCACAGCTATGTCAGATCTAAAGGTGTGTGTGATCACAGCCTTGGTTTTAATTATTCATTTCTGTTTCATTTTTGGTGTATTCAATGGGAAACATTTTATCAGGTTTCACTCCCCCCCTCCGCTTATCTAACAGGAAGGGAATTCTTGGGTACTGTAGCCCTCACACTAGTAATTATTTGGCACACACAGTTTTGCCTTTAAATCTTTCAGTTGTCGATATAATATACAAATATAATACAATACAGTATTGATATCAACTGAAATCCTGCTTAAAACAATGACTAGAATTACAGAGTTTTTTAAAAAATTATTTCAGATCTCATGATTAATTAGAATATGTCTCAGAAGGAATTGCCTCATTAGCACCAAAGAGTATAAAGAGAGGAGAAAGTCAATGGACCCCAAATTGTTGAAAAGGAAGTAAAAATGCAACACAACATGCAAGAGGTGATACAAAAGAAGCACAAGTGGGCAGTGTTGTTCACGCCAACTGCAGGTGAAACCATGTGTCATGGAATGACTGCACAGAGCCCATGATTTCAATGTCAAGAAATGTTACTTATTTTCTATACTTGATAACTTAGCCACAAAAAGTTGAGGTTTTTCAGGCCTGTACTGTAGAATTTGATTTGGCTATTAAACAAGAAGTGCTTGATATTTTGGTTTACCGCTGACTACAAAACTACATAGGCTTGACCAGCCATAATTTACATGATTGCTTGAACTTGTGGCAGTCAAGCCAACTGTCACCCATGGAACCATGACTGAGTGACTTGTGACCGCTGACACCACTTGCTGAAGTCAACAATGATTGACTTTCTTACACTTGACTGAAACTATGGCTTTTTGAGCAGTTGAGATCAAATGTCAAAGCGCAATCCATGCTGTACATGTGTGTTTGGTTTTCCTACAGACAAGCAGATTTCTTCCATTCCTTACTTTATTGTTCCTGATTTTTTTTCTCTGTATTGCATTCTACTCCATCCTAATTCTGATTTAACATGCTGAATTTTCAAAATTTATTTATGGATCAGATCCTGAGCACTTTGTTACAACTTTCCTCCTCTTCCATTCATTTGTTCATTCCATTCTTCACCACATTACCATCACCCGTACATCACTAATGGACATTTGTGCATTCAGAGAAAGGAACTGTGATGTGATGAATTGTCATATGATAGCATGATCAAGATTCTTTTTCTGGGGTGTTTATTCAATTTACCACACAAATTTCTTTTTTTTAACCAGTGCATGCATTTTTAAAATGCGGGCGCATATTAGTTTTGCAAAGATAGAGAGATGCATAGGGACTGAAAGAATTGAAAGTTATATCAAATCGTGGGTGCACAACATTCAGTACAAATGCAGATTTAAAAAAAAAAAAAAAAGAACAAAGAAAGCCTAATGAAACAATTCTGCTTTGGAACAACATTAGGTAATTCCAAAATGCAAAGGGAAATTCAGATGAGGCCCATTTCAAAAGCATTCCCCACAGCCCATAACAGGTGGCTAAAATTTAGCATAGGCTCCTGAATCAGTGTGGCTGATGGGGGCTCAAAGCGCTGTATAAAACAGGCCTTTTGTCATTGTTAAGTGCAGAAGAGAGTCCAAGAGAGAAGTGCAGAAGAGAGGGCTTGGGGGAAGGTGTTTTGTTTTAAGAAAAGGAGAAATTATGTAGAGTATAAAGGGCAAGTCACAAACAAGCAGATTCCACAGAATGACAAAATCATGACTTTAAACCTAAATGAAATAATTACCTTGCCAGATTTCAAAGGAAACCAAGAGAAGATTCAGAATAGTTTTGTTGGCACTTTGTACTTTTCATTATCTATTATTTATATATTTATTTATACTTTTGATTTATGAATCACTCTATCCCTGAGTACTCAGGGCTCTGTGCGATGAACAACAATGGTAAAATACAGCAAGATAAAAACAGTTCCCAGTGATTAAACAGTTTAAATAAAAAACAATTCATAGATGGCATTATCAGATTCTAGACTTTGTTGCTGCTTCCTAAAAGAGGTAGGGGAAACATGGCTGGAAGAGGAGAGAAAAGGAAGGGAACGGGATATGGAGTGCCAGACAAGATGGTACCTGTTGCTGTCCTCAACCAAAGGCCTGGCGGAACATCTCTGCCTTACAAGTTCTGCAAAATTGCATCGTGTCCTGCAGAGCATGGATGCTATTTGGCAGAGAGTTCCACCAAGCAGGGGCCAGGTCTGAAAAGGCCCTGGCCCTGGTTGAGAACAGCCAGGTGTCGTTTGGGCTGGGGATCACCAGTAAGTTGTTCTTGGCAGAGCATACCACCATTCAGGGGACATACCAGAGGAGGCTGTTCCAGAAATACAAAGGCCCTGGACCACTCAAGGCCTTGAAAGTCAGTACCAAAACCTTAAACCTGATCCAGTATTCCACTGGAAGCCAGTGCAGTTGACACGGTACAGGTTGAGTATGTGCTGTCTGTGACATTTCTGTCAGGACTTGCACCACCACATTCTGGATCAGCTGGAGTTTCCGGATCAATCTTAAGGGCAGGCCAGCATAAAGAGAGTTACAATAATCCAACCTGGAGGTGACCATTGGGTGGATTACTGTGGCCAGGTTGGGGTGAGACAGGAAGGCACTTGGCGCAGATGAAAAAATGCCAGCTTGGCAATGTTTATGATCTGGGCCTCCATAGATGAGGAGGTGTCCAAGACCAAACTCCTGTCGGTCTATGTTGCTGTTAGAGGTGCAACATCAAGGGTGGTGAGTTGATGTCCCAGCCCTGACCCCCCCCCCCCCCCCCCGCCACAGAACCTCCATCTTGGTTGGATTCAGTTTCAGTTGACTTGTCTTCAACCATTCTACCACGGCCTTTAGATCCTAAGCCAGATTTTGTGGGGCGATGTCTGGGCAGCCACCCATTAACAGATACAGCTGGGTTTCATCAATGTACTGATGACACCCTGGGCCAAAACTCTGCACCAGTTGGGCAAGGGGGGGCATATAGATGTTAAATAACATCAGGGAGAGGATTTCCCCCCTGAAGGACCCCACATGTTAACAGGTACCAGGTTAACACCCTCTCCCCAAGCTCCACCCTCTGTCCCTGACCCAGGAGAAATGAAGTAAACCACTTCATGGCTACCCCACAAACTCCCACATCAGCAGGCCAGTGGGTCAACAGGTCATGATTGACCATGTTGCATGCTGTGGTGTGATCTAGTAACATTAGTTATCTGGGCTAGAAAAGTTAACAGTCATGTTTTGAATACATTCCCAAATGTTTGCTTGGAGTAGACATAGTTCAGTGTGAGGGTATTTTATCAAATTATAACAATTTGGATGGTGAAACTGAAAACGTATGCATTCAGAAAGCAGTTGATAAGAATGGAAACATATACCTCTGAAAATCTGTAAATAAAATGCAGATAATGCAGATAGAATGACAGCTATGATTCTATCTGAAAAGCCACAAAAACAGACAAAATCCTCTCCTTGATTATTATGAAAGCAAAGGTACTACAATGTGTATCCTCCAGAAGGAACTGTTTCTTCAGGTAGTATATTAGGGATGCTTGAACACCTGCTGGTTCAGGTCATGTTCTATCCCTGGTTGTAAAGAGGGAACTGATTTTCCATAGATCATCCAGGTGTTCTGAAACAGTTTGGGCCTGCTTGTCAAGTTACTTTTTGCATATTGAAACAGTACAGTAAAGTATAGTGAAAACTGGAAACGGTTTAGGCATGCATGTTCTCACACAATCCAATGCAAGTTCCAGTTGCCCCCTCCCCAGCAGATCTTTCATTACTGCATGCTGTTTAGCAACCAACTGTATAAATAGTGAGTTCACCAGTCAGTCAGCCAGTGATTATAACACATGGAATTCACTGCCACAAGAGGTGGTGGTGGCTACAAGCATGGACAGCTTCAAGGGGGAATTGGGTAAACATATGGAGCAGAGGTCCATCAGTGGCTATTAACCACAAGGTACAGATAGAAACTCTCAGTCTTTGGCAAGTGATGCTCTGTATTCTTGGTGCTGGGGGGGCAACAGTGGGAGGGCTTCTAGTGTCCTGGCCTCACTGGTGGACCTCATGAGGGCACCTGGTATTTTGGCCACTGTGTGACAGAGTATTAGTCTGGATGGGCGATTGGCCTGATCTAACATTGGCTTCTCTCATGTACAAGGTAAGGACAAGAAACTGTACTGCCATACAAAATGAAACTCCACCTTCACAGCTACTCCACAGCCACAAACCTGTTCAATAGTTGCTTAACTTGGACAGTGGTGACCCAACCAGATCCAAGGCTCAGTTCACAGGTGATTGTGGTTGTTGAAATTCACAATGAAGTTCCTGGCATCCCTACAGATAGTTAAGCTGACATAAAATCATTGCTAAAGACAAGGTCAGGGCTTTTAAAAATTAAAAGCTTTTGAAAAGGATTTAGCAAATGCATTAATTATAGGTTATCTATGGTTATGAGCCATGATGGCCTCCAAAACACTTTTATATTCAGGGGAAGTATAGCCTTGTTAGGGACAAAATAGGAGATGCTACTTTGGTATTGCCTGTTGGTGAACACTGGGGTTTTTGGGCTGGCCTCAAATGGTTTTAGAATGAACGAGATGGACCACTGGCCTATACATCAGATTTTGTGCTCAGCTTGCAGTCCGGAAACTGATATGGTATAACATGCATCAGAAAACCATATTCTACCTAAGATCTTTGTTTTGCTTGCAGTTTGGTGTAGTGGTTAAGTGCGTGGACTCTAATCTGGGAGAACCGGGTTTGATTCCCCACTCCTCCACTTGCAGCTGCTGGCTGACCCTGGGCAAGCCATAGTTCTGTCAGAGCTGTTCTTGAAAGAGCTCCCTCAGCCTCACCTACCTCACAGGGTGTCTGTTGTGGGGAGGGGAAGGGAAAGGAGTTTGTAAACCACTATGAAACTCTTAGTGAAAGGTGGGGTATAAATCCAGTCTCTTCCTCCTCCTCTTCTTCATCTTCTTCCCCTTCCCCTTCTTCTTCTTCTTCTTCTTCTTCTTCTTTTTCATCATCATCATCATCATCATCATCTTCCTGATCATAGAAAACTTGCATGTCAAAGAAAAGAGTATTTCTTTCCTCAGCTTGCAAGGATTTTTGGAATTAGGCAAGACATGTAAATAGCAGTAAGTTGGTATACAGATAATAAAGGAGTTAAAAACAGATATGAGAACTACATTTGAGTCCAGTGGCACCTCCAAGATCAACAAAGTTTGATTTCTGGGTATAAGTGAGAACTGAGTGACTTAGCATGCGTAGTGAGATAAAAAAAAGCTGACATCTCTGTCAAGTCCTGGGGGTTCTATTGTTCTGAGTGTTGTGATAACAAGTAATTCAGCAATCTCCCATTCCCATCTGTTTCTGAAATTCCCTTGCAATAAAACAGCTACTGTCACGGGCTGGGTACAGGCAAGACAAGAGAGAGTGAAAGTCCCAAGTCCAGTCCGAGGTCAGAATCAAGGAGGTAGCAAGCAGGAACCAAAAGAACAGAGTCCGAAGTTCAAACCAAGAGCATAGTCATTGGAATTCGGAGTCAAGGAGCTTCATTCAAAGCACGAATCAGGAATCAGGAGCATGAGCGAGGGAGGTACAGAGCGTCATCAAAATGATTAGTTGCTGGCACAAGGAACCAGCGTCAGGAGGGGAAGCTAAATACCCCTCAGGTGCTGGAGTTAATTAATGCTCAGCGTGTGTGTCCCGGCTTCTGTTAGAACTCAGGGCTGAGGGACTGCCTGTTGTGCAGGCATGCCTCCCTCTGCCAGGATGCTAAGTCTTGCCTGAGCTGGTTCTGCAAACGCACCATCGGAGGAGGTGAGTCAGGGGGGGTGCCTGTCAGGTGTTGTTCCTCCACTGCTGGTGCTAGGACAGATGGTAGGGATCTGCTGGCAAGCTCCAAGGTTTCATCAGGGTCAGGTGTGGGCTCTGCTGAAGCTGGGCGCGTGGGCTCACCTGGAGCCAGGGCCGCATCCTCAGCAGGACTCATGACAGCTACTTTGAGGTCCCCCATTGAGTGTCCTGGGAGGTTGAAGTGTTCTACAGGTTTCTCAGCCTTGGGGTTCTTGATGTCAGATTTGTGTCTGTTTATCCTTTGGCATAGGGTTTGACCTGTTTATCCTATGTAGAGAACTGAAGGTCATTGTTGGCATTTAATGGCATACACAATGTTGGAAGGTGAGCAAGTGAATAAGCCTGAGATGTTGTAGTTGATGTTGTTAGGTCCAGTGACTGAGCTGTCTGGATGTATGTGGCAGCAAAATTGGCATCTGGGTTTATTGCAAGCCCCTATGTAGAGTTAATCCAGTCTAATCCCATTGGGTATAGACTGTAGCACTTCTGGGTAGGAGTGCATTGAAAAAGAGCTAAGGAGAAAAATGTAATCCTCTTTTTGCGAAGAGTCACTTTTGGGTTATTACATAATGTCAAATCTGTGTTGTGCCCTATCCTGCAACATACCTATAAATTCAGAACAGCTGTTTCTTATACAGTAGTTCATGCAGCCTTCTCTCTGCTGGCCATCTGTATCAGTCTCAGTTAACATCTTCATTGCAATTGGGGAGGGGTACAAAATAGTTATAGAGCATTTGTTATCCATGTTGGAAATGCCAGTTTTTCCTGTTAGATTGAACTGACTGGTAATGCACTACAAGGATCTTAAGCCAGTGTGATGCAAGCAGGTGCTGGGTAAACTTCCTCCCACAGCTGTGCCAGTGCATCTCAGTTCCAACTGGCATGGCTCCTGCCACTCCACTCTTGGCCCACATTTGATGAGAAATAAGTATCTGAGCCAAGGTATGTAGGGTGGCCCCCATGATACAAACAAATGGTGGCAAGCATGGGATTACCAAATCAATTTTCACTTGTGAATTCAACCATTATCTGAACTTAGGTCTCTGGGGGTGACAGGCCAATGCACTAACACAGTGTGCTCCTTCAACTCTGGCATCTTTTGATAATGATATTGTACATGTCACATAAGCTGTTGGCACTCAAAGACAAGAGAAGAGATTCACAGCCAAGACATGCAGCAGAAGCCAATTTGACTGGAAATGCAGCACTGTGTTAAAGCAAGCGCAACCAGCGCCACCGGTGACATGTTCAGAACCTTTCTTAGATTTATTTCCCATTCTACAGCTTTCAGCATACTAATGGCAGCCTTGGTGGGCGTCCCATTGATGGGAGTCCCATTTTACATGTGCAGATGTCTCAGATGGGCTTTATTCATTTGAAAATTACAATGACTACAATCCGTATACGCCAATACAGATATGAATCTAAATGAGATTATTAAAAAATATACCTATTAACATTTGTTACCAGGAGAACTGTGGCTCAGTGGTAGAGCATCTGCTTGGCATGCAGAAGGTCCCAGATTCAATCCCCAGTGTCTCCAGTTAAAAGATCTGGCAGTAGGTCTCTGCTTGAGACCCTGGAGAGCCACTACCATCTGGAGTAGACAGTTCTGACTTGGATGGACCTTATATTCAGTATAAGGCAGTATCATGTGTTCATGTGTACCTGTAAAACAAAGTGCAAATAAACCTTCTTTTATAGTTTTGCACTCTGCTCACTGCACCGTTAATTTCACCAGGGCTTGAGTGAATGTCTTCACTTAGACAAATTGGGTTATGCTAAAGCAGGAGCTTTGAACAGATTTGTCAAAAAGCAACAAAATACTCCAAAATGAATTTCATGTGCACTACATTATTTTTTAACATGTTTCAGTTAATTTTTTAAAAAAAATGTTGACCATGGCAAGACTTTATTCAGAATATTAGGGGATACTAGAAGGAAGTTAATTGCACAACTACCACTGAAATTAATAGGACATAAATTAGTTTTAATCAACTTGTCTTTTTAATTTTGGAGTGATTAAATCATGACTAACTTTCCCTGCAATACAGCCACTGTATGACAAACAATGCAAAATTATGAAGGCTGATTTAATGATGTATGACTTAATGAGAGTATTAGTGGGTCAGATAAAAGGTCCGTCTAGTTTAACAGCCCGGGTTGGATCACGTCAAGTATTTCTGCTGGTTGAAGGGGAAATTTTTTACCAACCCCTCCTCCTGTGGCAGACGCCAAGTTTCTCTGCCCACCAGAAACAGCATTGCAGGGATGATTTGGGGCTGAAACAGGAGGTAGAAGGACAGAAAATTGAAAGTTTTCCATTCTGTTGATGGAAAAGTCTTAATTTTTGGTGAGATCCAAGCCCTCTTTCTAAGGGTGGCTAGCTAGATGCTCAGGGAAGCTTTGAAGCATAGTATGAAGGTAACAGTCCTCTTCTCTTGTTTGTTACCCACAGCTCACATTCAGTAATATACTACTTCTTAACACATAGGTTGCACTTAGCAGTCCTGAACAAAGCTATTGATAGGCCTAACCTGCATGAATTTATTTAATCCTTTCAGAAACCCATGTTGTCAGGACCAGACTTAGACCCAGGAGCAAACTTCAGGACACTGAAGCTGAACTTGGGACCACCCCATAATTCCAGGAGGTCTCCCAGCCCCACCCAGAGGTTGGCAACCCTAACAGAGGCAGGGGCCTGTGAGGAGGCAGCCCAACACTGACTGGCACTAAGCCTTCCTGCCACTAAGCCAGACCTCTGCTCAGTCATTTTTATTTATTTTATTTTTTGAGATTTATATCCCACCCTTCCCACCTTACAGCAGGTTTGTTGCAGGGCCAGATATCAATCAAGCCCTTGCTGAGGGAAGCCTATGTACTGTTGAGGCTTTTTCCTCTGCAGGGGACTGAAACCCTAGACTAAGCAGACAGCATTGCTGGTTCACCCATGTCAGCCACAACTAGTGGCTATAGTTTGACCCACAAACCCAGACCCAGCATACTCTAGGCTGTGACCTCAACTTCCATGCTGCTCTGCAGGCCAGGTCTAGTCTCCAGCTATAGTCAGCTTCAGGATTTTGCTACAAAAGACAGAACAGGCCTAAACTTTAAGCCAGGCTGCTATTCACTGAGAGAAGAGATTATAAAACAAATTGCTTTGAGAGGGAGTAACTGATGAAAGGTTAATGATTTCTGAACTGACTCAGCCCTCTGCACTTCCCTATGACATTTTTTATGAGTAAGCACAGGAGAATGTTTAAACTATTATTCAAGTGGTCTGCTTTCACCATCGTATCTGGCTAAATTTATTTATTTGTTTGTGGATTTACATTAAAGACAATTATGAAGTGAAAAATATACCACCATTGTGTAAAATGTACAACTTCTTATCAGAGAGAAGTGGATGTTCTTCTTGCCAGCCTACAGTGGTGGAGATTAAATTTCAGAGTGAGATTTATTTTGTGCTATTGTCCCCCTTATTCACCAGAGGGTTGTGCAATGCAAGTAATCTGATCAGAATAATGCATAGGGACATATTTCAGAAAACCAATAATTGTGGTAACGTTGAGCGGTGCAAAGTGCCAAACTTCGGTCCGGAATCACTCTCCTTCCTTCCCACAATTCCTTAATCATAACATCATAATACACTGTGCTGTTGTCCATTAAAGCCACAGGTTTGAAGCAATCAATGCTGGACGTTAGGAGATTTATTGTAATTTCAGTCCTACAGCACTTTTTGCAGGCTAAAAAACGAAATTATATTTTATAGTCATGCCATATTCTATTTTACAGCTTTTATAAAATGATTTTTTTTAAAAAGCAAAAAAGGGAAAGCTAAAAGCTTTTTTTACAAAGTTAAGATGCTGTTAAGTCAAACGATGACAGAAATCACTAAGACCACCGCATTTAAATTCCATTTCTTCCCTTTAACCTCTATGCTTGCCTACACACACAAAAAGAAATCTTTCATAAATAAGTCCCAAACAAAATCATTGCCCATTTTACTTTCCTTGAGCCCTTATGGAATAAACACAAGTTGTAACAAGATCCTTTTGACCAATTTTTTATTCTGTTCATATTTGCAATGATTTTATTACTGACGCTCAGTTTGCTTGGTTTACATTATCACAATCAGTGCATCCTGGGATTAAAAAACCATTTACTGCCCAAACTCTTAAAGAAAGTCCCCATGCAGCAGCATAATGAACATTGTTCCTTTTTATTGTTGCTGGGGTTTATTGGTATGCCAAAGAGGCAGTGAAGCTCAGTCCTCATTCGAAAAACAAAGAGGTGACCCACTTAGTTAGCATGGCAAAGGCAGCGCAAAGGTGCTAGGGATATAACCATGTAGCCTATAAATAGCAGCCATCCCATTTTACCTGGGAAAGGCCGCAAATTAAGCACATCTCCAGAGAAATATTCATTTTCCCCTCCTCATATAAACCATCTATTGGTATCCAAATTAATCTAGAGCAAGCATGCTACTCCCTGGGAAAAAAAATAGGTAAGGCAATGTAGTCAGCGGCTCAGAAGCCTCATCGCAAAGGAAATCCGCAGGCATCAGTACACCTCTCTAGAGATCTATTTCAGAAGCCGAGTTGTGCTGACTGGGGAATATGCGGCTTCAGGCTCCAATTCATTAGAACACCCCTGTAGTGCTTACCTTTAAGCGCATGATTAAGATCCATTGCGAACGACAGGATTCTGCAGCTGCTTAAGTGTTTCCCCGAATCAGATAGTCATCTGGGACATATCGGACTGGGTAAGACGAGCTGAAATTTGGCCCACTGCAACTTGTTATCTGGTACTGCAGGAGCCAGCCTATCACTATAGATTAGGGCAGTACTAGGGAAACAAAGATTCGCCACGAAAATTCATGGATGTATTTTTTTTATTGTTGGCAATACCTTGTCCATATCCAAGTCCCATGCCTTATTTACACACTCCATTCATTACACACATGAACACATGATGCTGCCTTACACTGACTCAGACCATTGGCCTAACAAGGTCACCACTGTCAGCTCTGACTGGCAGTGACTCTCCAGGGTCTCAAGCAGAATTCTTTCACATAATTTATTACCTGGTTCTTTTTAACTAGAGCTAGCAGAGTTGAATCAGGTACATTATGCATGCAAAGCAGATATTCTACCACTGAGCCATGGTTTGTCACATGTGTATGTCTACCCATTCACGTATATACTACTCCAGTACCCCAGCTGCACACACTCACATCCTATTTAAACACAAACACTGCCGAATAACCTCAGCCTAGAAATTCCCCAATAGTTCTGCCTTCTCACTTGCCTATTCAAGTTCAGAGACTCCAATCAACACTATATGGCCCAGCCTTCTCCTTAACTCTTTTTCTCTATAATGTTCATGAGAATTCTATATCATAGAAACGTAGCCCATGAGTAGGGAAAGCTCAATGGCATGAAAAGTTGGCTCTTGCCGCTGTGATAATGGATTATTGAAATAATTAAATGAGAAGCCATTTTTAATTATTTGTGACATTATAAACATCTGACTGTAAAAATAATATCAATTGGTAACCTCTAAAAAATCTTTTTTACAGCTTCTGGCACTTGTGTTCCCAGTTTTGTACTGAAAGAAGAAGGAGAAAGTGAGAGCAGGAAGACAGGAGAAGGGGAAGGAATGGGATGAGTCAGCATTTTATCCAACCAGAAGAGTTAACAGATGCAGGAATATCCTGTTGAGGGGGCTCTTATACTAGATCCCTATATTGTGCTGTTATGCTGTGTCATTATTATACTGTCTATCTGTTATGCTGTATCAAAAAAGAGTTCTGGATTCCGTACAAACTAGCAATGTGGTGCTATTTCCCTGCTCATGTGAATACATTTCTCTCATTGAGACTGTGCTTTTGTACATTCACATTCTGTTATTTGCTTTTCTATTAGAAATTTATTGCTACTGTACTCAGCTGTGTTGTGTGATTTGTGGTAGTGTGTGTGTGTGATGGAGTATCGCTGCTGTAACAGTGTATGAGGTCCACCACCCAATTTCCTTCCCTTTCGTGTCAATTCTAACATAGTCTTCTATATGTAGTTTTTATGTACATCTGCTTGTAATAACCTTGTGGGGTTACCAAAAGACTCCTTGTCAGGTAAACCATAATTTTAACTGGCTATAAAACCTGTTTTATCCTGTTGGTTAAGTACCTTCTGTGGGACATCCTCTTCATGATACTTAACCAGCTTCATTATTGGAGCAATGCTAGCACCACTGGTAGGGCCTTAGGAGGACCTATATGTCTTGTGGTGTTTTCTTGAGACAGGGAATGTGCATGGCCTGAAGTAGGGTTGCCAAGTCCAGGTTGGAAAATACCTGGGGACTTTGGGGGTGGAGCCAGGAGAAGGTGGGGTTTGGGGAGGGGAGGGGAGGGGAGGGGCCTCAGCATGGTACAATGCCATAGAGTCCACCCTCCAAAGCAGCCATTTTCTCCAGGGGAGCTGATCTCTGTCAGCTGGGGATCAGTTGTAAAAGAGGGAGATCCCCAGGCCCCACCTGGAGGCTGGCAACCCTAGCCTGAAGTGACCTGTTTCAGGTATGTCAAGCCATAGGTCAGTGGGCTTGGTAGCCTGGCAAGGGTTAAACTCTGGAAAGAAAGAGGACTTTAAGTTATTGCTTTCCACCCCTGTCCTCATTTCAAGGATGACAAGGCCTAAGTAGTTTTCTCAGCCCTTTACCAGCAAATGCCGAGAGATTCTGGGAGTGGTGCCAGAGGAAGATGGAGTTTCAAGAGGATATGACACCACTTCCCTTACTCTCTATGATAAAGACAATGGAGATTAAGGGAAAGTACTAGAGCATCACCATCAATGCCATTCCCCTTAATTTTTTCTCCCACTCATCAGATTATTGAGGATGGGGGACTGAGGGCAGGGGTAAGAGATTACCCAAATGACAAGCCTAGGCCTAAGAGGTATTCCACAAAAGAGAAAGCAGAAATGTACCCACTTTTCATCCCATCAAGAGAAAATGTCAGGCAAGGAGTGCCTGTATCTTTCTCAGCCTCAGGGCAATGCTTATTAAGAGTAGGCCTTGAGATAGCCATACTTAAAAAGACAAAAACTTGCATTCAAGTCTGACAGTTATTTTATTGGTTTCTGTAATGGGGGGCCAGCAAATCTATATGTTCTGCACTTTAATATGAATCCTCGTTCACACCTCTATGAATATGATAAATGTCTTTACTAAGGACTGGCTTTTACTTTCCTATTACAATTTGGACCAGTGTTGCAGTACCTTTCATTCCAGTGCTTTCTTTCTTGGATGGAACACTCATAGCTTAGGTGTTATTAACTTCTCCCAAACGTGGTCTTCCACATAAAGGCATATGAACTGATCAGCAAAGAAACTGATAAGGAATTGGATTTTAAAATACATTTAAGTTAATGGGTCTGACTTCTGAATAAAAATGCATTTTCCCTTAATGATCTCAGTGGATCTAATATTCTCTCAATTATTCCTAAAATTAACAAATTAATTGGAATTTTCTAGATCCCATTGCCTCACATTTCTGAACATCCTAATTACCTCTGATGTTAAATGGGATAAATATCACAGAGAAATTTGACTATGACCCGTTAATTCTGGTATTTATCATCAAACAATTCAGAAATTAAAAAGAATCATAACTGATGTACCACTGCATATTTAAAGTGAGGCTTTTTTTGTCTTCCATTTCTTCCACACAGCCAGCAGTCAAACATATGACCAGGATGTTCTGGTACATAATATACCATACCTAATGTCTGAGATAGAAGCACATAGTGTAAACCTGATCAGTAGCAAAGTACATCTAACATACAAAGAGGAGTAAAAGCTAAGAAGAACAGGAATCTTCATGTACAATTTATATTACAAAGGGAGGGGGGATCCTGATTCCCCTTTTCTGTGTAAATTTATCAATTTAACTTACACTTAAATGGAAAATCACTATACAGAGAACCATAAAAATGTATTTTGTTATCTATTGAATGGTTTACTCTTCTAGCAAGCTTGGGAAAAACATACCTTTTCTCAATTGCAAGCCTGAGTGAACTGCATTATGAAGGATGCCATATATACCTTTAACTTTGGTGCACAGTGGCTCTCTCCCCATGTATTTGTCTCTGCTTAAATCAAATGAGTAATGACAAAAGAAGAATAAAAATATACAGAAAGGGAAGAAGAAAGTAAAATGGGGGGGGGGGGGGGACAGAAGAGATAGGAAAATGGGAGAGAGGAAACCAGAGAAAAGGACAGAACAGCAGAAGGCAAATGCTATTTTGACATGTGTTGGAAGGGTACAAAGAAGGAATTAAAATCTACTCTTTTTCACATGATGGCACATTCCACTGTATATATTATCAACATTGATGTTGGACAGTGTGGTGGTGTTCCAACAGTGCCACACTAAACCAAGTTATAATTATGGACCTCAACTGACTTAAGATGGCACTGTAAGGCTTCTATTTTGATCATGATTGTGGACACCTAGATGTGTAACTCCATACAAGAGACCTGGAAGTGCACATTCTGAAATGACTAAACAATCAAACTACTCCCCTGGACATCTGGGGACATTTTATAGTATTTTAAAAAGCAAAAGCTAGTATCCATACTCTGTGCATGCATCAGGAGACTGAGAAAGTCCATGAATGGCAGAAATTCCAGGAGACAGGTGTAAGTAATAAAGAAAACAGAAAGGAGAGGCAGGTCAGCCCAGACCAGCAGCCCTGCTGCTCTCTTGTTGCCCAACCATACTTCTTCCCAGGTGCATCTTAGGTAGGGATGTTCAAATACCTTCAGTTCAGCTCATATCTTGCTTGCTTGTTGCAAGCAGGGAGCCAATTGATCAGTGGTCAGTTAGGGCTCCTAATGGGCTGTTTCCTGGGTTACTTACAAAAACAGTCAGTTATATACAGAGTTTTTTCTTTTTAAAAGGTCTAAAATTTTGGTGTTTGGGTATGTCTGGTGAACGTTTATAGTTGCCAACCTGACTGGATCTGCAGCAATTCACACATGCATCTTTTCCCACAGCCCCACAGAAGTCATAGTATTCTATCACCACCACAGCTAGTGTACAGCATGCTGTTTAAGTTGTGCAGCTGTGTAACAAGGAGACCTAAGGCTAGCTCATAAGTGTTCACACCTGTCAAAAATGGTATGTTTGCAGTTAATTTCTCAGTATCCTTGAACCTGGGCCTATGCGTGGAGTTACTCCTGCATGTGAGAAGCTCAGGGTAGCTTGTTCCCTGTCTTTTCCCTTTGTTCATCAACCATCCTCATTCACTGGCTTCTGATCCTCAGTATGTCAAGAGGGACAGAATTTATTTGTAGAAATTTGCGTAAATAAATGGCTACCAAGGCCTATCTAGGAACTCTTGACTGACTCAGAGGTTAAGGCTCTTAGAAAAGTCTAACTTTGCTTCAGAATGCTGCAAAGGCTTATCAAGTTTCATTAGAAGAGATAGAAAGGTCGACATTGCTTTCTTCTGGAAGGAGAAACACCAGTGTCAGCCAAACACTGGGGTCTCATGCAATCCCAGCCTCAAACTGCCAGGGACATTCCAGAATCTGTAATGAAAGGTAGGTTTTAATCCCTATCAAGAGGAGAAGCCCATTTATTTTGACAACCAAGCCAGCCCTCAGTGAAAACTAGGGATGGGCATGAACTGGGAAAACGCAGTTCAGTTTGTGCTTCATTATGTGCCCTGTTCACGATCCATGGACCGTCACTAATTTTTAGCTGCCTCACAAAGCATTTTCCTGGAGGCACCTTCTTGGGGCGGGGGGCATAACTCAGACCCTGTAAATCCAACCCTCACCAAACTTGGAAGGCAGGTAGAGAACAATCAGCTGGAGATCTGCAAATCTGGTGTTTCTAGCTTGCACAAGATCTGTTTTATACACTCCTGAACCTTCTCAACCTGCACATGTCAAAATGACTACAGTGGTCATTTTGACAGGCTCAGGTTCAGGAGGTTCAAGCATGTACAGAATGGATCCTGTACAAGCTAGAGACACCAACCTTGGTGATCATGTAGAGGCACATCTGGGGAAGATCTGCTGTGAGTTTGGTGTCTCTAGCTTGCACAGGATCCATTCTAGAGCCAGTTTGGTGTAGTGGTTAAGTGCGCGGACTCTAATCTGGGAGAACCGGGTTTGATTTCCCACTCCTCCACTTGCACCTGGCTGGATGACCCTGGGCAAGCCATAGCTCTGTACCAGCTGTTCCCTCAAGGACAGCTTGGGAAAGAGCTCTCTCAGCCCCACCTACCTCACAGGGTGTCTGTTGTGGGGAGGGGAAGGGAAAAGGAGTTTGTAAGCCGCTCTGAGACTCCCTTGGGGAGTGGAGGGTGGGGTATAAATCCAATCTCTTCTTCTTCTTCTTCTTCTATACACTCCTGAACCTCCTGAATCTGTGCCTATCAAAATGACCATGGTTCAGGAGTCATAGAACAGATCCTCTGCAAGCAATGCTGTCCAAGCAATGTTGTTGCTTTGAAGTTTTGTAAACATTTTGATTGAGTGGAGAAAGTCTGTCTGGGAATGTCTTGGCTCATGAACTTCCACAAACAGCTTGAAAGTTTGTGGAAAGTTGATGCTGGATGACCTGCCACAAACTTGACTTCGCGAAACACGAACCACCCAAAATTCATCACAGACATTAGTTCGTGAACTGGTTTGTGCCCATTACTAGTGCAAACCCTGTCAGGTTTCTGCACATTCATCACAGTAGAATATAATGGATTGTTGGGAAAATGGGACAGAATTTTAGGAACCATATTTTCTTCTAAAAATCTAGGTTATGCAAAACAAATTAAATACAGGTGACTTGGTAAAATGTATATTCAGAAAGGTCACACTTCTGATTTTTTTATATAAATCATTGATATTTTAAAGTTTACAGCCATATGTCAGCATTCTGAAAACTGCCAGTCTTTTTGTCTTTTCTCTTTAAAAAACACACACACAAGCACTCTGAAATAAAAAGTTGTTAAACTAAGCTTTGCTAGATAAAAAAACTTGCATAAACTAGACATAAAATCTGAGAGGGCTTTTACTACAGAATTATAACCCTGTAGAAATAAAGATTCACATCCAGAAAATGTTCAGTCTTTGGGGATAACTCGGCTCTTATTTATGGCAATGGGAATTAACCCAATGAAATCAAGATGGCATTCCATGTGTCCGATTATCAGCTCATCCCCATGGAGTAGTGTCTGCTGTTGCTTTGACTTCAGCATTGTTTCTGCCTGTTTAAAGCTTTGTGATGGGTCAGGCTCATTTTTAAAACGAGAAGGAAGGGTGTCATCGGAAAGCAGGCACAGCATCATTTTTATCTCTGCTGACCTGGAATGGCTTGGGGACATTTTTGCTGGTTTATTTGTAGGTAAGCCATTTTTCTATGAGTTATTAGCTAGAGAGAGAGAGAGAACCCCTTATGAATAATACTTTAAATATTTTAAAGGTGATTCTCAGGGAAGGCCTGGGAGGCAAAAATGGCCCTGGAAAAATGCCCCCTCCCCAAGAGAAGGAAGACAACCAGGTTGGTGTCCACATAACACAACACAAGGATGTCCACTAAACCATCAGCCCACCAGGACTTTTTCCAGTGGCCTTAGCGGCCCTAGTGATGCTGGTATTTTGGTTTTGGCTATTTTTATGGTTTTCAGGTTAATTACCTCTGGAATTTCAGGCAGACAATAAGAAATATTTCTGTGAAAGTACAAGGAAATAGCTAATGGTTCCCCTCCCAGCATTTTTAAATGGCCCATGTTCAGCTCTAAAATTGCAGTAGCATCCCCAGGTTATTGCCAAGGACTCCTTAACGTATCGCTGTACACTAAGTAGGATTGCCAGGTCCCCCCTGGCCACTGGCGGGGAAAGAGGGAGTAGGGTTGCCAGATCCAGGCTGGGAAACTCCTGGAAATTTGGAGATGGAGCCTGGGGAAGGCAGGGACCTCAGTGGGGTACAATGCTACCCTCTAAAGCATCCATTTTCTCCAGGGGAACTGATTTCTGTAGTCTGGAGATAAATTGTAATTCCAGGAGATCCCCAGGTCCCACCAGGAGGCTGGCATCCCTAATCCTAAATAGAAGCCAGAATTCAGCTCTCCCCTGTCCTAATCTAATACTATAAACACTATACCACATTGGCTCCTGTCCAGGACATTTGGAGGAACTGAACAATCACCCACATCAAAACCATCTCTCTCTTTTTTTTTGTAAAGCAATGGTCAGCCACAGTAACAGCCACTGACTAAGAAAAAAAAGTCTTCCGCAGATAATCCTAGTTCTAGTTCAGCAAACTTTTGTGATCAGCAAACACTCCATTTAAGATTGTTCATATCTGGAAGACAGCTTGTTACCTCCAATTCTTTAATACTTCCCCCAGGAAAACGGCAAGTGAAGTTGCTGCTTGTGTTGGTTATGGCACATCAAGATCCAGAAATCGCTACTAATTGTACGGTTTGTAATTATTTCTTGTTTTAATTTTAATAATAACGCTTCATGATTCTGTTGACCGGAGGGAAATTTTAATCCCAAAAGTGTCCAATTGTCAAAATTGCCATTATCCTGCCGAAAAAGAGAGGCTTTTAGGAAGAGGTAAAGTTTACTTATTGGAAATTAGAAATGAATATTTATTGTCAGATCTTCGCCTGAGATTAAAACCTTTTATTTAACACCGGTTGAAAGTGTAAATTATTCAAATGTTTACATATGAAGAGCTGCTGTACTCTAATGATTCCATTTCCTACAGTGTATTAGTAGCTAGATAATGAAAAGCTTCATCAGAATGGAATGCTAAACAAACAACTCCAACTTCTCACAGCTGACTGAAAAGATTGGGTGACTCAGTCAATTAGAGCTGGAAAATGCTTCTAATGAAGCAAGCAGCAAAACTCTTTGCTGAAGCCAGTAAAAGCTGAAGTTGGCCTTTGGGCTCTGCTGCTTACTACTGTTCCTGACACAGAAGGTTAACTTGATTTGTAGCTTAGACATTATGAACACATGAAGCTGCCTTATGCTGAGTCACTCTTGGTCTCTCCACATCAGTGTTGTCTACTCTGACTGGCAGTGGCTCTCCAGAGTCCCACGTGGAAGTCTTTCACATAAGCTACAACCTGATCTTCTTAACTGGAGATGCCAGGGATTGACACTGAGACCTTTTGAATGCAAGGCAGATGCTCTGCCATTGAGCTGCCTTGCCTCCCCCAAAACAGCTGCACCCTTTGACATGCCAGCTCGGGATTTTCAGATTTTGAGACTGACATGCTGCCTATTGCACTAAGGAAGCCCTGAAGTTCACTCTCTTGTTTTTTACTTTTATGAACAAAAATCTTCCACTTAGAGCCTTTTTCATAGGAATACCATGTTGTGTGCCATACACAGCCCTATGTCTAGAAACTGGATTAAATCTTTTGGAAACAAGAGTGGTAAAATAATGGCTGCGTCTGCTTTACAATGCAGATCCAGGGAGCCTTATACAGTAAAATATGTCCAACTGGCTAGTATGCATTGAGAAAAAAAATAACTGTCATGGGCATATTATTGGATTAGTTGCTTATGCCCCCATTTATGGGGGCTATCAGATGATTAAGTGTCTTCTTGTTGTTGTTAGTGCAGAGCCTTCTGAAGCAGAAGCTCCACCTTTGCAACTGTAATAGTGGGAGGTCTCCAGGCCCTACCTGGAGGCTGGGAACTCTATCCTAAAAACTGGCAATGGTGAAGGAAAAGACAATTGATGAGCTGACACAATCAACCATCACTGATGAGGGGTCTGAGCCAAGTGGCCCCAGTGCTTTAGCAGAGGTGCTAGAGCTTGGTTATGCTTGGTCTTATCTACCAATGGCACTGTAGGGCTGTGGACCACCAGGAAATTTCCCTGCAAGTTAAATGACCCATCTGCCCTGACTGGAAGTGACATCATCATATCAAGGCAATGCTGGTGAGCCTTCCTCTGCCAGCCTGTGAAGCAGTGATAGGGAACAGGGGTGGCAATGTCAGGAGGGAAACCTGGCCCCCTAAAGTAGAATTGTCCATGTGATATGGTATTTTCTAATGCTATGATCCCTGCATGGTACACTGCCAACTTGAAGTAATATTTTCAATTTTTTTCTTTTTAAAAATTAGCTTTTGTTGTTTTTCTGAATTGCATTAATCCTGAAATTCAACCCCCACTGCAAGCGGTCAAGTGATTAAGGAACATTATCAATTAACCCATCTGGTTCAGGATCTTGGCTGTTTTTCATTTAACTACTTCGCAGGAAATTTATTCTAAAAGGCCTGAAGAGACAGTTTCAAAATAACAGCTTCAATATTCTTTTTAGCTTGGTAACTTGGACTGAAAATAACACCAGTAGCTAAGTGGCTTTGGGCTTTGGTTTTCAAATACAACAGTTTTCATGATGGTTTTGCCGCACTACCTAGAAAGCAGGTGTTTCTAGTTTACTATGATGAGAGACAATGGGTTGGATCCATGCAGTTTTTCCACTGGTGAAAAGGGAGCAAGGCATCCCCATTGATCACCAAAAAGGCTGTACTAGGGATCATGGGACCGGCATGGATAAAGAGCATGTGGGAAAGAGGATATAATAAGAAAGGGACTTAAGTGACTGTAAATGAAAAAAACTGTCTGGCTTCAACCCAATCCCCCCCCCCCCCGAGCTCACATGATAAGTAAAAGAGACATTTCTGCTCATAATGTGCCTCCTTAGCCTATATCATCTCTGTTCGTGGTGCTTCGAAAAGTCTGCTATGATTGGGGTACTTTTCATTGGATGGTGTCATGAATGGGGGTCCCTGCACCACCAATTATATACTGCCTTCCTTTTCCTGTGTCCGAGGCTGAGGAGTACAACAGCCCGTAGGCTTCAGAAAAATTTTCCCTCATACACAGGCTTTAGGCCAGGGGTGTCAAACATGCAGCCTGGGGGGCGGATCAGGCTCCCAGAGGGCTTTTATCAGGCCCATAAGGGACTGGCTGTCTCCTGCTTCTTCCTCCAGTTCTGTTGCTGGTGTCGCGTCATAGCTTGATTTCCTAGACTCTCTCAATCACTCAGGAGAAATAGATAGGCAAGCTTCTGCTCCCTGCACTGGGCTGAGGCACCTCCCCTCCCAGATTGCTACAGCAGACATTTTGATACAATAATTCAGAGCAAGAAGTGTCAGTAATCAGAGATTGTTAAATAAACAAAATATTGCAAGAATGCTAATGTTTCAGGCATGTATTCATTTTAAGTTTTAAAAAATCTTTGTGTTTGTGTCCTTTATAAAGTTTGTATCTCCACTACCTGAAATTACATTTTATGATACATATGGCCTGGCCCGACAAAGTCCAATTTATGTCAAATCCGGCCCTCAGTAAAAATGAGTTTGACGCCCTGCTTTAGGCCTTGCTGCAAATTTTCCTGCAGGAATACATTTCCAAGGAATCCCCAAACCAGCTCCAGATTTGGAAATCTCTGAAAATTTGGACATGAAGCCCAAATAGGGTAGTGGGAGGGGCCTCTGCAAAGTATAATTCCATAGATTTAGGACTGCCAACCTCCAGGTGGTGGATGGAGATCTCCTGGGATTACAATTGATCTCTAGGCAGGCCCATAGCCAGAAACTTGGGGGGGAGCACAAGAGGACACAATAAAATAAAACAAGTCTGTGTAAATAAATAAATAAATAAATAAAGTTTACTGACACAAGCATTCCAGGAGGAAGTCCGGATGATGCTAGCCTCTGGCAGAGTTTGAATTATTGTGCCAGCTCCATTGGGGCCCGAATATGGCTCGCTAACATTTCCCTACAAAGCTGGGGCAGAGAAGATAATGATTGCAATGTAACTTAGTATTTTTTTTTAATCAGGAGACTGGCCATTTCGCATATAGGGTTTTTTTTTTCTCATTGGCAAAAAATTGTTATGAAAATGGACAAAAATGCAAAATCTCTTTTATATCACAGAGAAAAAACATTTTCCAGTATTTGCAACATCTTTTGCCAGCTTTATTTACCTTTGATATCAAGGCAAAACTGGATGAAAATATTTATAATTAATAATAAGTAAATTGATATTTTATTCCTTTTATTAAATTTTAAATTTAGAGAAATATTTTAAAAAAACATGAAGCCACAGTTACCATATATACGTATAAATAAATCTCTTTTAGCAAATCTCCCAGGGTTGTTGTGTTTTTAAAAAATAAAACACTTTCTGAATGCCAAGGCGAAGCTCTAAAAACAATTTCCAGCTATAATATGCACTGTTTAATGAATGTAAAATACAAAGCAATGAAGATAAACTGGTATAAGTGTGTATGTGATCATGTTCATGTTTGCGCATGGATATGATGGTAACAGTAAATAACTTATACATTCCATGTCATTTCACACTGTTGTTTGACATGGTCCCCAGATCATGAAAGGCTTTAAAGATAAGAACCAACACTTAGAGTTGAGCCTATCAACAAATAGGTAACCGACAAAGATGTCTCTGAATTTGTAGGATATGGTAAAATTGGCTGGTTCAAGCCAGAAGGTGAAACATCACATTTTGTACACACTTCTGAGACATCTTTAGGGTCCATCCCAGGTAGAGTATTGCAACTGTTAATGCTCGGGATTACAGTAGCATGGTCTAGCAATGCTGAACCAGTGAGTCCCACAAGGAAGACAGTCTCTGTGCCCAGTATAATTAGTAAAAGGCATTTTCCCATACCATACCATATCAATCAGTTTCTTCCTTAATCAATCAGATTAAGATCCAACAGAGCCCTAAAGCTCTTTCAAAGCTAGTCTGAACAGATCCCTAAAATTAGCAAAGCAATTCTCATGCAGAACATCAGCCTTACTGACCAGTAGGTTGCTAACCTGCCATTGGGACCTGGAGTTCTCCCAGAATTACAACTGATCTCTGGAAAAAATGGTGACTTTGGAGGGTGGACTTTATGGCATCACATCCCTGGTGAGCTCCCTCGCCTTCCCAGCGCCCTCCTCTACCCTCAAATTTTCATGAGTTTCCCAATCTGGAGCTGGCAGTCTCATCTGGTTTCAGCTTTAGTGTGTCCTCCCTCAGCCACTGGACCACAGCAGCCAGATATTAGTCAAGGACTGAGATAGGCTTTGGTGAATAGAATTTAAGTCAATATTGAAAATTATAGACTTGATCTGATTGCCTGTGTAAAAGGCATAAAAACATAATAAACAGGCGAGAACTAGGGATCCTCACAATCCTATACATCCAGATCAACTCATAATTACCAAGTACAAACATGTCACTGATTTATCCACTGATTGGTGAACCTAGAATTTGCTGGTTGGCAATGGCTACAAAACAGCCCTTATACACAGCCAGCTTTCAGGCATGCATGTTGAACTCTTTCATCCCAGTGCCACCACTGCACAGACATAATTGTTTTTTCTGCAACCATGTTTATACATCTTTCTTCCAAGATAAATTAGTTTTAACATAGGGTCTACCTTTTGTTATTCTCATTAATGAATTCTGAGTATAGGCAACTGGCATGGTTTTATCCAGGGCTCAATTTCAGCAGGAACGCGCAGGAACGCTGTTCCGGCTGGCCTCCGAGCCTGCCCCGCCCCCTCCCTGCCCGACCTGAGCTTTTTATACTTAAAGGGAAAGTTCCTGCAGAGAGCCAGCAGGAATAGGCTCCACCGGGTGCTTTCCCTTTAAGAGCAAAAAAAGCCAGCAGGAGAAAGCCCCGTCCAAAGATTAAGCACAGGGGCTAGGCTTTCTGCATCTGGCTTGCCGACGTCGCGTGGCTTTCCCTGCTCCAGTAAGTTCTCTGTTCTCTTTTCCCTCTCTCTCTCCCTCTCTCTGGCCCCCCCACCTTTCTTTCTGTCTTTCTCTCTCTGCCCCCCCACCTTTCTTTCTGTCTTTCTTTCTGTCTTTCTCTCTCTGCCCCCCCCACCTTTCTTTATTCCTTTCTCTTTCTCTCCCTCCCTCCCTCCCTCCCTCCTTCCTTTCTCTCTCCTCCACCTACCTACCTTCCTTCCTTCCTTTGTCTGTCTGTCTACCTTCCTTCCTTCTTCCTTCTTTTTCCTTCCTTCCTTTCTCTCTCTCCCCTCACCAACCCCTTCCTTCCTTCCTTCCTTCCTTCCTTCCTTCCTTCCTCTGTCTGTCTGTCTACCTTCCTTCCTTCCTCCTTCCTTCCTTTTTCTTCCTTCCTTCCTTTCTCTCTCTCTCCCCCCACCTACCCCTTCCTTCCTTCCGTTCTTTCTGTTTTTATTTAAAAAAATTGAAAAGGGGGGAAGATGTAAAAAAGCAGAGAGCCCAGGAAATGCTGGTTTTGACAATATCTTTAATTTTTGAGACTCTCTTTAGTTTTCTCATGGCATCTTCTGCTTAAGAAAAGTAACTTTGAAGCCTGAGTTCATTGTTGTGTCTTGTTGGGAATGGCTTGCAAATATAAGTGTGTTTAGAGTCTGTATTAAAGTGGTTTGGTGCTTACTGCCATGTAAGAGAAAACATAAGAAAAAGTAGCTTCATTGTTGTGTGTGTTGTCAGAACACTTGACTGTTGCATGGGGACATCTTTGGGGGACATCTGCAGAGAAACAGATTTGTAACTAAAAATGAGCATGGTCAGCTGCACTTTGGAGATTGCCTGTTTTGTGACATTTAAAAAAGTGGGCAGAGTTTCTGAAGAAGATGAGTGTCCCTCTTCTCCTGCCAATGGATTGACATCTGCCTTTAATGGGCCAGCAAAGTTGATGTTCTTAAACCTCTTAATAAGAGAGATTTCCGCTTCTGAGGAGTTCCAATGATTGGTGATCTTGTGATGGTAGTGATACTTTTATGTGGTAAAGACCACCTGTTCACAGGATAATTTTACCTGTGGGACAGACTCTGCATGGTAACCACTCCACTGGTACATAATTGCTTGTAAAAAGTATTATAGTGTAATAATTCATGTGGGTAGCCGTGTTGGTCTGAAGCAGCAGAACAAAGTTGGAGTCCAAAGTTTCATCCAAGGTATAAGCTTTTGTGTGCATGCACACATCTTCCATCTGAAGAAGTGTGGGTGGCACATGAAATCTTATATCTTGAATAAAATTTTGTACCTTGAATAAAATAGTCCACAAACTACTCCCATCCAGTGCATCCACAAACCTAGAAGAAGAAGAGATTGGATTTATACCCCGCCCTTCACTACCCAAGGGAGTCTCAGAGCGTCTTTCAAACTCCTTTCCCTTCCCCTCCCCACAACAGACACCCTGTGAGGTAGGTGGGGCTGAGAGAGCTCTGAGACAACAGCTGGTACAGAGCTATGGCTTGCCCAAGGTCATCCAGCAGGTGCAAGGGGGGAGTGGGGAATCAAACCCGGTTCTCCCAGAATAGAATCCACGCACTTAACCACTACACCAAACTGGCTCCTAGCGTTGTTCTGCCAGTGAACTAGGGTTGCCAACTCCAGGTTGAGGAAATCCCTGGAGATTTGGGAGTGGAGGGTGCAGTTTAGGGGAAGGAGGGACCTAAGCAAGGCATAATGCCATGGTCTCTACTTTCCAAAGCAGCCATTGACCTGATCTCTGTAGTTTGGAGCTCAGTTGTAATTCCAGGAGATCTCCAGACCCCACCTGTAGGTTGGCAACCCTAAAAAATCATATTCAGCATACTAGTTCTGCAGGAAGGCAACCTGATTTCCATGGGAACCTAACCCTTAGGAATTAATTCCAATCCAGTGTGGGAATAATTGTTGGACATAAGATATTGGTTCAGGCAAGGTTTTGTATAGATGGGACAGAAAATAATGTTTTTATTGGTTTTGTCAAAACTGTTTTGACAACAAGGTAAACAGAATAAGAAGCAAAAGGTGGATGTGGCTGGATGACCACACTTCTGGGAACACTGGGTGTGTCCTAATATGTTAATGAGCTGTGCTGTCAGGGGTGTGGCCTAATATGCTAATGAGTTCCTGCTGGGCTTTTTCTACAAGAAGAGCCCTGGTTTTATCTTTTACAACTTAGCTGTTTTGCAAAGGAATTCAGCATAGCTGCTACCTGGAAACATATAAAACCAGGAATGGGTTTCAAAAAACAACAGTTTGGGTCTCTGTGTGTAGAATGAGTTTGGGACCTGCTTAAAGATGGACTGGGATGCCAAAACACCCATGGAAAGATCCAACCCTTTCCTAGGGTTACCATTCCCCAGGTGGGGGGTGGGGGATCCCTCACTTTCATTGGCTCCTGCCCACTGGTGGCCAGCTGGCTAGCAGGAGGAAATGCCCCTCATCCCCAAACAGTGATGTTGTACATAATGTGCTGACAATACTCAGAAGTGTCATAGGCGTGTTGGTGATGTTGGGGGGTGGCACTCTGGTTTTGGGGCAAAACTCTATGGTTTGACTGCAGAAACCCAACATCACCTGCATGCCTACATCACTTCTGGGTGACGTATGCACATTGAGCAATGTCCCCAGCCAGTCCTGGAATGCTCCCCAATCTCCCCAGTGGGGCAACAATTGGACCTGGCAGCCCTACCCTTTCTCCAGCTACAATCCCATCTTCTTTGGTTGGATGAAGGGGAGAGGACACCAGCCTTCCAACTACTAAGCATGCCAGCCAGTTGTCTTCTCTCTTGCTTTTGTACATTTCTTGTCAATAGAAATACTTTGCTAATAAAATCTGGAGGCTGCAATTCTATGCATCCTTACTTGAGAACAATTCCCAACAGGGCTCTTTTTCTAACAGGAACTCCTTTGCATATTAGGCGACACAACCCTAATGTGGCCAGTCCTCCAAGAGCTTACAGTAGCCCCTGTAAGAAGAGCTCTGTGAGCTCTTGGAGGATTGGCTACATTAGGGGGGGGGGGTGTAACCTAATATTCAAAGGAGTTCCTACAAGAAAAAGAATCCTGATTCCCAAGGAAAACATGGGAATGAGTCTAATATGGTCTCTGCAAGCAGAATGTGTGTGCAATCCTTTTTCCTGTGAGTAAGCTCATTGAATAAAAGGACACTTGCATCTGAGTAGACCAGCCTATGCATGGTCTGGGAGGACAAAACAACCCTAGAAAAGCACTCATTCCCAACCTATTGTAGTCAGGGGACTATCGTTCCCGACCTTGGAGACTGTGAGTACAGTTCTAATCCGGTTTACTCATAAACAAGTCCAATTTCATTCAATGAGACTTACTCCTATTAAAGATGATGATCACAAAATGGCTGCCAGGAAACTGGAGTTGCTGCAGGAGGAGGAACCAACCAGAAAAATGTCAGGGAGTTTGGTTATGCATGACTCTAATAGTAACTCTTCATCATTTCTTCTAAACAAGACACCTTTTAAAATGAACATACTGATTTTTTTAAAAAAAAATGCATACAAACAGCTTACATTCAGTTATGCAGTGAAGATCCTTGTGCTGCAGTGGCACCATATCTCTAAATGACCAATCAGAAGCCCTTCTAGGCAGAAGCCCCACCTTGCCCTGCAGATACCAGGAAAGGGGTTGGCAGATGCCATGGGGCCCAAGGACACTGCATTGGGAACCCTTGCTCTAATCTATCTTAAATGTATATGCAGAGGGGGGAAACGAAGGAGTGCAAAACAGAGGACAAACATATATCTGTATCTAACAGTAGACTTTCAAGCTTATACATTCTTTGAATCAATAGTTACAATTATATTTTCAATTGTTTTCCAGCAAGCAACATCAAACCATTCTGTGCCATCAATGCCATTGAACCAATTTTTAGTTTGATCATAAAAAGAGAGGTTTTGAGAGCTTTACATTGATCCAGCTTGCAAAGGTCCATTCTGAAACTATTTGGCCTAACCAGGATTCTGGTCTGAGTCATGTAATTCCTTCTATTTCAATGTAGTTAAATCCATTTATATATAAAGATTTTTTCCTACTAAGTTACATTTGAGCCACTCAAAGAAAAAAAAATCAGGCAATAAATCCAGGGTACCAATTTTAGAATATGTGTTCTAGTGAAATATTTGCTATTTGGCTTTGTCTGGTAAGATTTTTTTTTCAAAATTTCAAATAAACAAAACATCTCAACCATCTCAATAAAATCACAAAGAAACATTTTCACAGTGTGCATTCATGGAGACATCAACTTAGAGATGTTACAGTCTTTCTCATCTATTTGAACTAGAAAACTTCAGCTCTAACTCATAACATAGTAAAAAACAATGGCTGAATCTACAGGGCCTTTTACAAGTGTGAACGGGTCCTTCATGCTTGTCTGGAAAGGGCAGAGTAAATATGGTGAGTTTACAGAAAGAGAATTTAGTATGTGATGTTAGAAAACAGAGATAGCTTTATTGCTAGAGAGGATCCCTTTGTTTAGATTTACAGGTGATTCGAGGTGCAATATTGAACCTAGGATCACATTTAGATAAATCCATTTAACACCTGTTTGCCTTCTTTTATTTCAAAAAAACTTTTTTCATTCCTTTGTAACCTCAAAAGTAATCTACTGTAATTTGCCCTTTGTAGATCTATTGTTAATGACCACTTAAGAGCATAATGGTTATTCTCTTTCATGTTTGTAGCACTGTAATATCATGATGTGTGTTCTAGTTGTTAGCATATATCTGTTTACAACAATCCTGTTTTGTTAGGTGTGTGAGGCTAGCCACTTAAGACCAAAGGACTTGCACTCAGCATTATGGTAAGCAGGATTTGATCGCAGGCCTCCCATCCTACCAATCATTACCCGTATGGCTCCCATCACAGTTTTCTGCAAATTCTTGGGCCTTTTTTGAGAGCAAATTCACTCATATAAGTTCTGAATGTGAAGTTGATGTATCTTAACACTGTGCCTTCAGTCTCTCATCAACAAACTTCTTGGATAGTCTTTTCACAGTGTTCTCAAGTCAAGACCAACCAGTGACAGAATAGCAGATGACAAATGATTTTGAAATTTATAAAATCAACCCACATAAGCTTACACATTTGAGGATAGTGTCAACTGAGATCTAAAGGTTAGCACTGTGGCATGCTTTGCTTTGGAAGCAATACCAACGAAATCAGGACTGAAGGAAGCACCTAATGAGCACTGACTAATCATTGAGGATGAACTTGAATTACCAGCCTTCAGGTGGGGCCTAGAATAGTAATTATTGTATGGCAAAGTGTGTACTATAGCCAGGAATCCAAAGGTTGTCAGGCAGACTTGTTCTAGCCATTTTAGCATTATGCACCACTGAAGTGGCAAGCTACACTTAATGTGGGGGGCTGAGAGAGCTCTGAAAGAGCTGTGATTGACCCAAGGTCACTCAGCTGGCTGCATGTGGAGGAGTGCAGAATCAAACCTGGTTCTCCAGGTTACAGTCCGTTGCTCTCAACCACTACACCATGCTGGCTCTCTGGGGCCTGAAGTTCTCCTGGAATTACAGTTGTCTTCAGACTACAGAGATCAATTCCCCTGGATGAAATGGCAGCTTCAGAAGGTGGACTATATGGCATCAATCCCTGCTAAGCTTCTCCCCTTCCCAACCTCTGACCTTCCAAATCACTGTCTTCAAATCTCCAGGAGTTTCCCAAGCCAGAGTTGGCATCCCTAGGACCAACCAATGAACAGTTTTGTTCAGTGATGTCTATCTAATCTCCTTAGTTCAGAAAACAAATATCTTTATTAAAAACTGACTCTGCCCATAGGATTACAGAATAAAAGCCAATAGCACTTCTGTCCCTGAGTGGACAGTAGAACAGTCATCTATGTCAAATTATGTGATTCTTCTTTGATGTTTGAACAATGAAAGAGGAACACAGGTAACTATTAACTTATAGCCACTTGCCTAGCCACAGCAGGCTGAAAGACCTGGAGATGCCTTGTACTTCTTATAACATCTTTTGTACTTGATTACCATATGTCTTGCAAATGCACACATACACACACTTTTAAGAACAATGATAATAACAAAAAGAGAGTGAGACACAGATTGGTTCATTGGTTTCATAACAGGATTCCATCACAAATTAAAACCAAGCGTTGGCATGTTTGTGGTCATAGTTTTCTTTATCGGTAATATGTTGGTGCATGTTTTAAAATTTATTAGATGCTGTAAAACAAATCATTAAGCAGGAAACAGTCCCAAGCTCCAGAGATCTC